>VXBI01001810.1:169542-217295 GCA_013397375.1 Toxostoma redivivum | reverse complement strand
AATCACATCTTCTTCTGGATAAGTGTAACTCTTCTAATGAGGTTTCCACAGCAAGCTCCCTGAGAAAAGTTTTCAAAACTATCATACACATGAATGGATTCACATCAGCCCAGAAAAGTACTTGCACAAATTCCTGAAGACATCAAACCTAAACAAAAATGCAAATAAAGTGATATTTATAATATAGTAATATATTATAAATATATTATTTATAATATAGTAATGTATAGCTTGGAAAAATGAGAGTACAGCAGGTAATTTTCTGCAGAGAATCAACATTTTTTAGTTATCTTTGTCAGATCTTTTCCAAAATCTGTGCAAAACTGGAGCCTTATCATGTTGTATAAATCAGGTCCACAAAATCCTGAGTAATGTGGTAATCATTAAGTTTAATATATAGAGGAAAGTGCATCATCTTTGTTCTGACACTTCCTGATGACTATGAAGAATATTTTGTCTTTTCTTTCAAGCATATTCTACCGCCTTTCCTACTCCCTGTTCTTTCTCTCCAATCTTAGCATTTCCTGTGATAAATCAATCTCCTGAAAGCTCCTCAGAGGGAAAGATTGTGAAACTAGGAGAGGTTTAGTTCTACCTAACATCCCTCCTCCAAAACATAGCCTCATCACGTGGTTTTGCATCTCACCAGCAGAAAGTCCCTGGTTGGCTGTAAAGGGGCTTGGTTTTTTGCAACTAACAGGTGACAAGCATCAGATAACCTTTATAAATGGATTCAGGCTGTCTTCTTTCTGAGTTGAGAGATAGTGAGTGTTTTTAACCCGGTGAAAAAAAACCAAACAGAAGTTAGAAATACTGCAATCTTAAAGTTTAATCAAGTGAAAAACTGTAGGATGAAAAAGACAGAAGTAGAGAGAGTGGAAGGGTTAATGAGGACATACATAAGAACAGTTAGTTCATTAAGCCAGACAAGACTGTAGCAGTAGAAGACATGATATGAGACATCATTCACTGGTTCTATTGATCACTGAACACCCCCAGAAACAAAACAGAGTAATAAGCACAGCCTTACCAAGTGATCACAACTCTCACTGGCACAGGACACTTTTCTGACTGATGTAAGACATACTTTTTTCCAGGTAATTTCTACACTGAGAGTTTGATCTTGTGCTGCAGCAGATTGTCTGCAGACTGCCTGTTCTAAAATGTTTCGGCATTGAAGGTTGCCAATGTCATGGTTGCCAGCTAAGTTACACCAGAATCCAGAAACTCAAGAGTCTGAAGAAAATGTGTCTTCTGCTCGCTAAAATTTAGAAAGGTTTCAACAACTGCTCCCTGGTGATACTGTGTCAGGTAACTAACTTTAGGGTGGATGGCACAGGTGTTTTTTGGAAGCAGAAGTTTACCTGATTTCAACCAGTAAGAAATTATTAATTTGAACATTTTCATGTGGCCAATATTGTAACTGTTGAGACTACTGACTGAGATAAATTTTTCTTTTTCAAATTCCTCTTCTTTTTAATCTTTTACTAATATGTGGCAGGACATCACTGAAGAGATTCACCACTGGAGCTTTCTTCTGATCAGCATAGGACCCATTTGAAGTGTGCATCTTTTGCCATGCAGTAGACTTCATAAATCATAGATCACAGAATCATAGAATGGTTTGGCCTGGAAAGAACCTTAAAGCCTTCCCTTGTGCCATGGGCCTGAACACATTTCACTAGATCAGGTAGCTCAGATTTCCATCCAACCAGGATGAAGCCTTAACTGAAGTTTTGCAGCATTCAGCCTAGGAATAAAGGCATTGATCACAGTCCAGGGTTTGAATATTGCATGCACATGTGTACTCCTCTTCATGTATTTTCTAGGTAAATTAACACCTCCTTTCCCCTACTTTTAATTTGGATCCATTCCTTTGTAACAGTTCTTGCAGAGTAGCAAGTATGTTCTTTGTACCTGCTACCTGAAATACCTGTGCTATACCTTTATGGATGTTTATAGTCTCTCAAGTAAGTGCAGCTATAACAGACAAATGTATTATATTTCAAAGAAATTAGTTTTCAGCCTGACCAGGCATATTTTTGAAGATAAAGCAAACAGCTGTAAGAGGAAAAGACAAAAAGGAGAGAAAAAGAGAGGATTTTTTTTTAAAAAAGAAACAATAGAAAAATAAATAGTTAGGAGAAAGAAAGAAAAAGAAAGAAAGAAAGAAAGAAAGAAAGAAAGAAAGAAAGAAAGAAAGAAAGAAAGAAAGAAAGAAAGAAAGAAAGAAAGAAAGAAAGAAAGAAAGAAAGAAAGAAAGAAAGAAAGAAAGAAAGAAAGAAAGAAAGAAAGAAAGAAAAGAAAAAGAAAGAAAGCAAGCATGGTAGGAGGGGAAAGGAAAGAAGGGGGGAAAAAGGAGCAATTTTTTAATATTTCCAAACAGAAATATTCTGACTTTTCACTAAAAAAGAAAAAAGTCGTTGTTTTGGAATGTTCTGAAATACATTTTCTGTGTTTTAGAAAGTAAATCATCTCCCATCTAAAAATATTTGACTTTGAGTCAAATCAATTTCTTGGTGGATCAGGAAAAAAAAAATCTTTTATTTCATTTAGCCAAGGAAAATGTAACTTCAAGAGAAATAAAAAATAATTCTTCAGGGAGGGCAGAGAAGGGGAAACAGTTATTTTCACTTGTTTGTCTGCTAGCCTTTTAGAAACACTCTTCTATATTCAGCCTTACATATCTATGCCATTGATAGGATATTTACAAAGCAGTCCAATTTTTTTTCCTTTAAATTAACCCGTGTTAATTAAACCATGGAAGTTTCCAGTAATCTTTTTTCACAATTCACACTCTCACTTAATCTTCATCTCACTCCCTACAGATTTTGTCATAAGGGAATGCTGCCTTCTGCAGCAAGTCTTCTTTTGGTGAACATGAATCTGCAAAAGCAGTTTCTCTCATTTTACTGGCCAGTTTTTTGGAGTAGCCTCCTTGCCTTCCCTTTCAACCTGTCTTGGGATGGAAAGTCTCTTTCTTCCAAACTCCTGGGGGCTGAGGTGGTCAGACAGCTTATCTCTAGTATCCTTCCCAAAACCCTATTAATTTCCTGTGAGACAGGTCTTCAGAGACATCTGCTAGTCTATACCTGTCACTGAATGGGTGTCTTCCTCCTGCCTATGGGTGGGCAGGGGGTTCTGCTCTCGTCACAAGGAAAGCCTGTCAGATGTGGGGGCAGCAGCATGATGGGAGGCTTCACAAGGGGCTTATTAGAGATGTAGGACTTTATTCATAGAGATTTAGACCTATACAGATTCATGAGTTAAAACAACCCATCTGAACATACGCAGTATTCTGTGAAACACACTACTGAGATTTTTGCAAAGATCTGCTGCTATTACTTCATCAAGTACCAGCTTTTCCAGATTACATCATATATTAAATCTTGGGCAAAATCAAAGAAGTTCAATTGACATAAAAATTCTATGTTATTAACAAGGTGGTGGTGCAGTATATGGGTAAAACATCATTAAGAAGGAATGATGTAAGTAGGTCTGGGTATCACAGTGGTGATCAATGCTACAACTTGTTCATGGATGTGCCACAGCTGTCAGGATGAACTGCATAGTGGCAATAACTGCACAAACATGAAACAACACAGGATAACATACTTCATTTAAAAAAGGAATGCAAAAAGTGATCTTATGAAACCAAAACATATACACACACCCTCCAACATTATCTTATAAATAGAATGAATAGCCCCAGAACAATACTGAAGTAAAGCACTGATGAGGTTAAAAATTCCTACAGCTCCTGCAGTGAACAACAGCACTGCCGATCTTAGTTACTGATTAAGAAAACTTCATAATAAATGTTTTTCTGATCAAAAGTCTGGCAAATTGTATCTGACAACACTGTCTTTTTCCCTTCTATTTTTGTTCCTAAGCTCTCCTCATTTGTTCAGTTATGCAAGGTGCTCTGCAGAATGCTGGGCTTCTAAAAGTGCACGCCATGCACCATTTTAATTTCTGATACTGGATTTGGATTTGCAATTCTGCTTTAGAGAAGCTGAAAAAAACAAGTTCAGTGGTAATAAAGAATCCCGTTACATAGTGAAAATTGCCATATTTTTTACATTAACGAACACTAACAACATTATTTGCTTTCTATTTATCTTAATTTGAGAATACATGTTTTAAATGGGAACACTTCTATTTTGCCAATTCCAGTATCTCATCACAGTCCATGCACTTAGATCAACAGGAAGGGGAAAGCACAATGGATGAAGAAAGGGAAGGGAATGGAGGAGCCGGGAATAGAGAAATTGAGGCTTAGATCCAGTCTGAGTTATTTGTGAATTATTTTCACAGGCATTTCAATATAAAATTCTTACTGATTTAAGGAAAAGTATCAGCACTTCTTTACTGGTGCAGCATTTTAATTTCATATCTCCTTGATTACCTCACAACACTATGATATGTGTGTAATAAAAGTAAAATCTTTAATATCTTTGTCCACCTCCAAGAGCAATATAATTTCCCAGTGCCTTCACAGTGCTCAAAAATAAAACAGTATCTTTTTCCTGCCCATTAAAGCATCATTAATAAAGAGTGAGTAGTGTTTATCAATGTCTCCTGCTGGTTCCTAGGCACAAGTGATATTATTTCTCTGCAAGAAGCCATGCTTACAGGAATGTTACTTGTGTACAAAGTGGTTGACAAGGGATGTGGGTTCAGAAGTGGCATTTCCTGCCTTGGAGCACATTTTGCTGAATGTACATGCTGAGGAATGCTTCCTACGTTTCCAGCTTCCATAATTCTGGGCTGAGCAGGAGGTTTAGCTCTCCTTAAAATGAGAAATGTGCCACTGACTGAGACATTTGCCATTATTCCTTTAAACATTGAATTAAGGTCATGATCTTAAAAAATGCATTAATAAAGTAACTTCATAATAGAGATGACAGCTTAAATAATGCAGTGACTTTATAGCTAGAGATCAGTTTTACTCTTCAGCATTAGCAGCCACAGATTCAATGGGGGAAAAAAAGTTTGAAATTCAAAGGAAATCTTCAGAGCATGTAACTTCAATTGTAATATTAAAATGAAATGGAGCAGGCAACACTACAGAGAGTGAAAGCTTTGCTCTTCCTCCTTTGTCTTTGTGCTCTGCTTGCTACTGTGTTAAATAATCCTCAGTAAGGTGGATATAGTATATTGGAGTATAAGAGGTCAGTTTAAACCCTACACAGACATTATATGAAATTATCTGGTGGGAGTATGCCACTGTGGACACAGATATGGCTTTGGACCCCTATTTAGCTCATGGTGAAAAGTATTGCTACTTACATAAGGGGCATCTCTTTAGAAACGCTGCAAAAAAATCCTGAAATAATTGTGCTGCTATTCAGATATCTGAGGAAATGGTATGAAAAAAATGAAACACGAATGGGAAATTTTTAAAAAGGTTTTAATTAATCAGGTAATGACATTTTTTAGTCTCATCAAACGGACTTCATTGTGCACCTATGCATCAAATTGTCTGAGAGACCTGTCTCCTGAAGACAGACCTAATCACAACAAATGGCAGAAGCTCTTGAGGTCTCAAAAGCCAATATGCACAGATGACTGGTATTCAAATGTTAGCTGCTGTCAAGGGTGTTGCACAAGGCTTTCAAAATACAAATTAACCCATTTACTACATTTTAGATAATCAAAGTAACATCTTTTTCTTTTATAAAATTTCCCAAGTTTAAACCCTGCCTTAGAAATCAATTAATGGATTTGGACTTAGTTGCTCAGGGTGCTACCAATGTTTCTGAGATCAAAACTTGACTCTTGACTTTTTTCCCTAATGCAATATGCAACTCAGTTGTCATCTTCTAAATACTTTTGAACTTGGACAGAACTCTGAAATAATATACAGTTCCTTTAATTAGGATTAGATATGCAGTAGTATCTATTCTGGACAGATTACTCAATGAGACATGTCCAGTTTGCTGTGTGTCACCACCACACTCCAAAGTTTGCTCCTCTACTTTTCAAGGAGAAGCAGACTCAAACTAAGCGTAAACGTAAAGGTTTAGTAAATAATCTTTTTTTTTTAAAGCTGCTTTTAGTTAATTACTTAATACAAAAGATTTGTTTTAAATATAGTGTGCTTGGACCACAAAACTAAGGAGACACACTTGTGAAATGTACTAACTTCACAAAAGCCTATGAAAGCAAATAAAAAAAAAAAAGGGGAAGGCAGTGCTCAGCAGCTGTATACAGACCAACTATGATGACTTATTTGGACTTCTTACTGCCACATTTTTTCAAAACCAGCAGTTGTAGATTTACACCCCAGATTCTGAATCATGGCTCCTATCCAAACAGGGTATGTAGCAGTGCATCCTGACTCAATGAGAGAGCAGAGGAGTAGGAATCTTAAGCCATCCAGATGTGATGGGTTAGGACTAGACAAAAGATGAACATGGACAACCTTGAAGTAGGACCACTCTATTGCTACAGGTGACCTGATCAGGAAAAATTAGATGATGCCTTTTTCAAATAATTGAAGGAAGCCTCATTTTGACAGATATCTGTCTTCTTGAGTGACTTAACCACTGCAGTGGGAAGTGGAAGGGAAACAGATCATGGAACAGACAGTATAGGAGGTGGTGGAATTCAAGGTCATAAGAGGAAGAACGAGGGCAAAAAATTAGGACATATAATCAACTGCAATTTAATTAGCTTAGGAAATATTAAATAAACTGTACAGTCAAAAATGCATCATGTGTCACAGGACGCAGCCACTAGTCCATTTTGAGGCAATTCTTGATCACCTTTGTATACCTCATGGTGAACAGAATAGTTCCAAAGGACTAGGAGAAAATAAATAACACTCCTGTCTCTGAGAACAAAAAAGGAAGAGAAGAAGGAAATTAAACAGCTGGGCTCAAAAGATTGTGACCAGTGGCACAAAATCTTCAGCTAGAGGAACATCACCAAAGGTGTATCCATCCCAGTGATCAATAAGACCACTAGGATCAATACTGTTTTACCTCTTTCCAGTTACCAAGATGCTGGGATGGAACAGACTCTTAACAAGTCTGCAGATGACACAAAACAGACACAGGGAGGCGGGGCTGACTGGCTGGCTGGCTGACTGGGCTGCCTTCAGTCATGTCCCAAGACAGACATGGATAGGCTGGAGAAATGGGGCAACATGAACTTCTTGAAGTTCATTTTCTTCGAAATGCCAGATTATGAACCTGGGAAGGAATGACTCTGGGCATCAGTGTGCACTGGGAAGTAGTTGGGAAAAAACAGCACAAAAATGGCCTTGGCATTCTTCTTCTTTCTTTTTTTTTTCCTTTTTTTTTTTCTTTGTTCTTGGCATGAGTCAGCAATGTACTCTTGTATCGAAGAAGACCAGTGGTTATCTTGGGCTGCATCAGGAGACTGCCAGCAGATCAAGGAAGGTGATCCTCCCTCTCTGTTTAAGCTCTGGTGAGACGAATCTGGAGCGCTGAGTCGAGTTCTGATCCCTCCAGTACCAGAGAGACATGGACGTCCTGGAGTCCAGCAAACAGCCACAGAGGAGTCAGGGCACCAAAGCAAGTCTTACACAAACTAGGGATAGAGAGCTGAGGCTGTTCAGGTGGGTATTTTATCTGTGTGTGTAAACATCTGACAGCAGGGTGTAGCAGTTGGACCGGATGGTTTCTGGAGGTGTTTGCCAACCTCAGAAAATTGGTGACTGTGTGACTTTGAATAAGGATTGGCAATTGCCATATTTATATAAGATGTAAATAAAAAATTGCTCAGACCTTTTAAAAATGTGTAAATTATCCCTTTATTCTTGTAAGTATGGTCTTAGCTGAAGAGGGACTGAGCACTTACTTAGATAGGAGCATTTCTACGCTTTTAAAAGGGATTGGAACCAAACCCTTCAAGGATTTATAATAAAAACTTCTAAAAATTTTAAGGTTACTTTATTTGCTTTAAAGTTATTAAAATTACCAATTTCTTATTATCTGCCATTACTTCAAATATTTGAAGTATCTTGAAAAGTTACCCTTCACACACAGGATATTTTGATTTTCTGGTGATTTTTAAAGGCAGTTTATATTGATATTAATGGTCACAATTAAACTATTTTTACAAGAGGACCCTGATCACAGAATCTTGGAATAATTTAGATTGGAAAAGAATTCTAAGATCACCAAGTTCAGCCTTTGACCAACCACTGTCATGTGAACTAGACCATGGAACTGAGTGCCATGTCCAGTCATTTCTTGCACACCTCCAGGGACAGTGATTCAACCACTTCCCTGGGCAGTCAGTTGCTGAATAACACTCTCCTTTAAAAATAATTTGCTCATGTCCAGCCTGAACTTCCCTTGGTGCAGTGTCTGGTCATTTCCTCTTGTCCTGACGCCAGATGCCTGGGAGAGAAGCTGACCCCCACCTGGCTACACCCTCCTTTCAGGGAGTTGTAGAGACTGATGACATCTCCCCAGGGCCTCCTTTTCTTGAGACAAAGCAACCCCAGCTCCCTCAGCTGCTTCTTATGGGACTTAACCACTATACCCTTCACCTGGTCCTTTGCCCTTCTCAGGACACGCTCCAGCACCTCAGTGTCTTTCTTGCTGAGAGAAGCCCGGAACTGGGTGCAGCATTGAGGTGTGGCCTCAGCAGTGCCAGGTGCAGGGGGACAGTCTTTGCCCTGTCCAGTCCTACTGGACTCACCATTGCTGATACCAACCAGGATGCCATCAGCCTTCTTTGGCCACCTGGGCACATTGCTGGATCATGTTCAAGAGCTGTTCATCAGCACTTCCAGGTCCTTTTCCACCAGGCAGTTTTCCAGCCACTGCCCTAGCCTGTGGCACTGCACAGGGTTGTTGTGACTGAAGTTCAGGGCCCAGCATTTCACCTTCTTGGACCTCATACCATTGGCCTCAGCCCGTCAACCCAGCCTGTCCATATCTCTCTGCAGAGCCTTCCTGCCCTCCAGATAAACACTCCCAACCAGCTCCACAAACTGACAGATGATGCCTCACCTAGACTATCAATAAAGACAGGGTTGGACACAAAACTTAGCCCTGGAGAACACCTATAATGACTAGGCACCAACTGGATGCAGCTCCATTCCCCACTACTCTCTGGGCATGGCCACCCAGCCAGTTCTTTATCAAGTAAAGAGAGACTTGTTCAAGCCATGAACTGCAGCTTCTCCAGGAGAATGCCATGGGAGATAGTTTCAAAGGCTCAGTTGGAAAGTATAAAACCGTGAAGGATGTGGCTGGTCTGACTTTTGTATTGGACAGCCAAAAGCAATGCTTGCTGTGTCCTTTTTGCCTGCAATATGAAAGTATTTGGTCTTAATTTTGGTGCCTATATTTTCAATTACAGACTCATTTTAATTTGGTCCTGGGTCTGTGCTCTGAAAAGAAAAGAAAGAAACCCACTACCCCTCTTTCAAGAAAATCATTGTTCTTCTGAAGAAGAACCCATGCAGGCCATTTCTTAGAAGTCTGTCTATGGAAAAAAAAATAATGAGAAGTAATTATCCTTCGTAGAGTCTTCCTGAAATGTGGCTGAGAATGGGTTGAATATCCCTCCCAATTGTGGTAGGTTCAGCTTCTCTGGGCAGCTCCTGAAGGAGCACCACTGTAATCCATTGTATCCCAACATGAATTAAACAGTGGTAGGCGGGAAAATTTCATGCACTACCTGTGTTAATGTCTTCATAGCTCCTGTCCATGTCTCCATTTTCCCCATAAAATGCACAGAAAAACCCGACCAACTTGCATAAAGAAGAATTCTTGCCATCCTCTCATTGGAACGGCTACCTCAGGGCCACAACTGCAAAGAAAATACCATGGCCAATGTGTTGGTCTGCGCTCCTTGTGGCCAAGATCAAGCAACTATTTCATTATGCAGTAACTCCTTCCCTGTCAGAGGAACAACCTCATAGCAAGCAAGAAGTTCCACCTGGCTGTGGAAAATCTAAACCTTACGTACACTGTAAGACTGCTGGGGTATAACTAAGTTGTGTCCTCAGTGTCCACAGAGCTTTTAATTAAGGGGTTTTTTTACTTCTGTGATCCCATAGAAATGTAATATAGCACTGAAAATATCTAGCATTAACTGACATTTCCTCTTTGTCTCTTAAGACCTTCAATTTACATTTCTTTGATCTTCACTAGATGCAAGACATTTCTGAGTTCATTACTACCTCCTTGGTTTTAAAGTTCTTGGGAGCTAATTTTTCAGTACTATGTCAAAATTAGTGAAAAAAAATACCCCTTTATTTCAGGCTCTAATTAATGTCTTTCAGGCAGAAGCATTGTTACTGCATGTATTTTTTATAGACCATATCAGTCATATTAATGTTCTGAAATAAACAGGTACATTGCCCAGTTGCGCACAGTTATGTACATATGGATTTTCCTGTGCATCCATGTATATTGCTTTCTCACTTTCCTATATATAGATAAAACACACTATTTGCCTCAAGACACATTTTTATATGGTTGTTTAGAGTGAATTAGCAAATCATAAGACTTCGTTAGAAAAGAAGCCAGCTCATGACAAAGAATGAGAATTGATGTTCCCCTCCTTTTTTTTCCTCCAGTTCTCACGGATTTGTGCTTCTTTCCCATGTACTTTCTGGAATAAGTCGTGACTTTTATTACCTGTGTGTGGAGAACTGATCACACAAACCTCCAATTAGGGTGTCCTTCCCTACCTTATATTTAAGAAAAAGCAGATAATGAAACAGTATGTTTCAGGATTCATCTCAAGAAGAGGGAAGGAAACAGCAGTTTCACATTGCACAAGCTGTATTACAGTGAATCTATAAAAAGAAAAGCAGCACTGAGACATTTCATTGCCTAATTCACATGATATAATCAATTACTCTGTACCATAAGACTGGCCTTTTTATTCCTTTCTGTTATTTACATTTTGTGTTACAGGCTGTGATAATATGACAAGAAAAATGGACAGTTTTATGACCAGCTACACCATGATGCAGGATAAATAGAAGACTTATGTAGGATTGCTTTTAGCCCTTCTGTTGAGGAAGGTTGCAACTTCACTGTGACTGCCTGCCTACTCAAAATCTCTGAAGAGCAAAATTGCAAATCTGGATTGCCAGACAAACCAAGGAGCTGCTCCAGATTCCAGGCATAAATCCTGGCAAGCAGTCTTCAGTTGATATTGCAGGACACACAGAACTCTCAGAGCTGCACAGCTCTGCAGACCCCAGTGCAACACTCAGAAACATGGCATTCGAGTTTCTGTCCTCAGTTTAAGCTCCACAACATCCAATTTACAGCTTGGAGGGCTGGCACAGAGAGCCATGGACTACTGAGGCTTAAAGACTCTGCTTAGATTGCTTTCATTTCTTTTCAGACCAGGATTGCAAGGCACAAGCAGCAAAAATGGTCACCTTTTAATTCACCAGAAAAACATAGTTTATGGATGGTGACAAATTGGAAAACAAGAAATGCTGATGCTAAAATATTATATGAGGAATGTAAGTAAAATGACTAAAATATTGGCAGATCTCTGTGACGTGTTCTAGAAGCATGCAGAAGTAATCCTAAGGCAAATTGTGTTCTGCAGCTTTGAGACAGGGAAACTCAAACTTATGAGAGCTTCATTTATCTACCTACATTTGAAAGGCTAAATGCAGCTAGGAATAAATGTATCTGTTTCAAATCCAGAGCTCAGGGAACCACTCGTTCTGCAGGTACTGGCTGGAACCCCAGTTTTATTTCTGCTCTATAGAATGGAAATTTCATTTGTGGGCAACACTATTTTCTTCACTCAGAATGTATCTTTCCTCATAACATTGAATAATTTTCTTCATAATATTGAGTTAGATTGATTAATTTAACTTGAAATTAATTGTAAAATGCATCGGTTTTGAAGTACTGATCATCCTATTATACTGCTTTTTCACATTTTTTCTAGGGCAACTTTTGTCTGAGGTTGAAACTCAACCAGGGTCCTATTTGTAGCACATACTTGCAGATTGTCAGAGTCTAAGATATCCCTTTGGGAGTCCAGAGTTGCTGAGACCCTGGTCAGGGGGNACCGAGAAAACTAAAGAGCTCTGATTTATTCCACCTCGGGCACACGAACTGCCAGACAAGAACTTTTACACATCTCAGAGGAAAAACACCAAAACTGATTCCAAGAGTAGATATCAAATTTAAATTTAGATAATTATAGCTTCCAAATATTTTTTGCAGAATAATGTACAGGGCTAGGTTAATAGGTCTTGTCAGCTCTGAGTGAGACTTGTACTGATAACATAACGTGATGCTTGAAGGTAGCATACTCCTTATTGTCTCCAGAATAGGTATATTGGTGTTTAAAAAAAAAATTCTTCCTCTCATTTCCTTTTTTTTTCCAGATACAGTAACAAGATATATTAGACTTGATATCCAAGATACCAAAATGTGTTTTTAACTTATATAAGTTTAATTTAAACATAACTTTAAGTCTGCTTCCAGAAAAATTTAGAAACATATTTGCCCAAAGTTTACTGAAATATTGGATGAGCTTGAGTGTTCAAAAAAGTGCTCCACTAAAATGGAGCTCAGTGGGAGGTCTCACTGCTGAATACTGACTCATTCATGGACAATTTATATGAGTAAATGTTGAAGTGAACAGATGCTGTTAAGACAGTACAAAAAAAGGGCTA
Organism: Toxostoma redivivum; assembly: GCA_013397375.1. Classification (NCBI taxonomy): domain Eukaryota; kingdom Metazoa; phylum Chordata; class Aves; order Passeriformes; family Mimidae; genus Toxostoma; species Toxostoma redivivum. The sequence continues at coordinate 204,643 of VXBI01001810.1, read as the reverse complement.
TGGATCCTGGGGGCTTCTTAGGGGGCCTTCACTGTGCACTATAGTGTTTTCAGCTTGCAATGCTTTTCTTTGGCATCTGTACATAAAGGCAGTCAAAAGAAAGTGATGTCTTGTATTGTTGGACCTGATCCAGCAGTCTGCTGAGATGGCCAAGAAATTCAAGGGCATCCTATCCTGTATCAGCAATATTGTGGCCAGGACAGTGACTCTCCCTCTGTACTTGGCACTGGTGAGGCCACACTTTGAGTCTTTTGTCCAGTTCTGGGTCCCTCACTACTGGAAAGACACTGCCTTTCTTGAGGTGCTGGAGTGTGTCCAGAGAAGAGCAAAGGGTCTGGAGCACAGGTCTGATGAGAAGTGGTTGAGGGGATGTTTAGCCTGGAGAAAAGGAGGCTCAGGGGAGATATTATCAGCCCCTACAACTCCCTGAAAAGAGAGTTTAGCCAGGTGGGGGTCAGCTTCTCTCCCAGGGAACAAAGCATAGGAGAAACTGAACTACTCAGTATACAAGATAACTGATGGAGGGAGCATAAAGGAATATGCATGATAATGGATTCATGCTTATGAGAAACTGAGCTGCAATTTCACCAGGTGAAAAAGGAATAAAGTTTTGGTTCACACTGAGGCAATGTTCCATTTTTGTTGGCTTCTGGGTTTTCAGATGAGGTCTTGTCTTGCGGAAAACTTGTGACAAAATCGGAGTGACCTGTTTAATACTTGTACTGTGGCCTTAAGCCACAAGTCGTTGTTTGCATATATAAAAGTGAAAACACAGAAGAAGGATGCTGGTGATGAAATATGTACAATTACTTTGCACACTGTAACTTTTCTCATTGTCAGGAATGTAAAATTCCACACTCAAGACTTTGGCATTATGCTACTCTTTGACTCTGTCTTTTTTTCTCTTGCCATGAAATTACTTCTCCCTCCTCTTTTCTCCTTTTCTATTTTTGCCTCTTCTCTTCTAATCAAATGATACTCACTCTTCTTGTTTGGATTTATTACAGTGTCAATATCCAACCCTAAACTAGAAATACATAGAAAACAATCTGTCTTGGCCCTTCCCTGTCCTGCAGCACCTTTGTTATTTGCCTGATTTGTTATTACAGTTAATAGTATTACTATTTATGCCTGCTCATACAGCACGAAAGCAAAATGAATTGATAGTAATGAGAAGCTTTTAGAAGCAATATTTAAGCAATAATGACCCCTGAGTCAAACTTTTCCTGGTAGCTAATGACTGGCTGGAAGAGTAAAAGGTCTAAGTTAAACCCAGGGGCTCTTAACCCAACCCACTATTAGCTGCCAGGAAATGCCTTTCTTGGAGACCACTAATGCTATTATACATCATAAAAACATAAAGAAAATCTAATTGCTTTTCTGCATGTTCAAGAGCGAAATACTGAGTATCAAGTTGCCATGGATTGTTCCCTGTGCTTGTGTTTTCCTAGGTATTAATTGCCAGAGTAGTTATCAAAATAGAAACTAAAAATAATTCATTTGGAGTCAGTAATGTTATTTGGAGCTGATAATTCATGCTAATGTGTAAGCCCAGGGAAGTCTTTATTGCATCACACTAAATCATTATATAAAATTTAAGTCATCATGAACATGAATATCCAGGAGATCTCAAAAGGTAGGTGTCACACTGCCTGTAGACTACTTTTTATAGCTTTCTACGTCTTTGTACTGATGCAGGAATAACAAATATTTGGAAAAGAATAAACATAGTTGCCATCCTCCTACCAATACAAGCTGGAAGTAAACAGTTTTGCATCTTCTATTGCTGAATAGATAAGAAAATTTTCGCCAAGCCAGGTCAGTTGCCATTCCAGAATAAAAATAAAGTTTCTCAAAATTTCATGACCTAGAAATTAATATGATTTATTTGATGTAGTTTCTCATATTTCAAATGCCTCTGACTTTTCCCCTGAAACATGCCCCACAGTTTCATTGCATTGTACATTAACCTTAAGACACCATGCTTCCTTTTTCCACTGCTCCTGCCTCATCCATTTACATCTCCTTGTTCTCCTTGTAAACAAATCTCACCTCTTTTGACAGCTGTCCTGGTGTTCTTTGAGACAAAGCTTTGGTTTATTATTTATAAAGGGAATTTGTTGCAAGAAATTATTTCCCAGAGCATTGTGTTTGGATGGGAATCACAGCTGGACAACAGAGAGAAAGAGCTATCACCTGCAAAATGGAAGGCAGTTTGATAAAGAAGTAGCTCATTTGGAAAAAGTTAATCTTTTCCCTGCTGAATGACTGGGCATTGCAATGTTTATGCTGTTTCATCTAGAGTACAGATTGCACAGTGCAGCTATTGCCATAGTTTTGCTATTAAAACAAGCACTTCCACCCACCACAGACCAGCTTCACTGTGAAATGTCATGTGTTCTTCTTTTCTGAATATTATCCAAAGGCTTTATTTTTGTACATATATGTTTTTATTCCAGTGAGCTCAAAATTTGTTCTTGAGTAAATGTTTGTTTGTTTTTTAAATTTGTATATCTTCTGCTGATTTAAAGAACCAGAGAAATAAAAAGTTAACAAATGAAAGTAAATCCAGGAGCAGTTATACAACTCAGATAGCACATGCTTAGTTAGGGAAACATAACTTGATTGAAATGAAGAAGAGACATTACAATGTGCAGGTTTGTGCCTATAAAAGACAAAGAAACAAAGAAAAGTCTATCTACAGGCTTTTCCTACTTGGCTCCCTATCCTTACAACACTATTTAGTAGAAGTATGTAAAGAAATGTCTGTTGACATTTGGTTGAGTCCAAAAACTAGTTGAGTCCAAAAATCCTGACATTCCTTGATAGCTGTTGAGGTATACTAGGGTAAACGAACCAGCTTTTTGCCCTGGAGGACAATTAACTTGTAGCTAGTTTTGATCACAAATAGAAGATGACTAGATCTGAACTGGTCCTCTTTTTTCACCCGTGCAGTGCAACATCCACATGGTAACTCTGTAGGGACAGTTTGAAATTATAATGATCCAGTTATTATTCATCATATCAGGTTTCAGTCAGCACCTTACAAGCAAGCATTGAGTCCACCAGGAGGCAGCAGAAGGTCTCAAGCTGGTGAGATGTTGATGGTCCAAGGACAGCAGAGGGTCCACACCGTGTCCCTTTTCATCTTTCTGGTGAAGTCACACACCACACCAATACATAGAACTGTTCTGTTTGCATCTGCTGGAAAAACTTTACTCCTAATGAAGTTTACAAAGATGGAACTGAGCCTGAATGAAATCTTTCCTTTAAAAAAAAAAATCAGCTAAGCACTACAATTAAAAGGAGCTAGGATGACTGGAAACCATGGAAATATAAATGCCTCTCTGACAACAATGTCCTAGCATTTATTTGAAACACCAATGATTGCTGATCAAGTGTCTGGGAAATATTTTCACAGATCATTTCCCCATCTGTGTAGCTGTTGCACAAGCACGAAACAACCAAAAAAAATGTTGTTCCATCTCTAACTTAATAATATTTGACAGTGTAAGAATGGAAATGCCTTGCGGACAAGAATGCACAGCCCATAGTCTCATCCCTGAGAGTAGCCAGATGTGAGGCAAGCCTAAGAAATTGTGTATGTACACAAGGAATGATCTTTGTCCTGAAATACTTTTTCAGATTCTAGTAATCCAGGCAGAGTCTGGGAGATGATAACAGACAACAAGACAAGGCAGTGGTTTCTGATATCAAATGGTTATTTATCTGCTGTAGACCTTAAAATAAAGGACATTCTTAAGGAGGCTGTGTAACTCTGGAGGCCATGCCCCTTGTTCTAGGAGGGGAAGGAAGGCTAACTTCACAGAACAAAAGAGGCCAACCTAAGTAATCCTACTGCTCCCACTAGGTCTGGTGTAGGACTTCCAGAGAAGCTGGCTGCATGCAGAATGCACACGTCTCCACTTCTTTTCCTCTCCTAGCTTTCAATCTCTACAGATCCTAGAGGCCAAAAGACTGCTCACAACTATAATTTATCATATTGCAGAAGTCAAATCATGCTCCTTGAACTTGTTGCAAAACATGACAAGATGTGCAGAGATTCTTTATTTCTGATGGTTTTGCACATGTATATCAAACCTTTCTTTCTGGTCAGTATATAAGTTGTAACTCAGATGTGTTGCATATGAGAAAGTAAATTGCTTAATGAAACTCTGCAGAATGGTAGAATTTGGAAGTAAAAAGCTAGGATAAAAACACCTTTAAAAGAACCATAGCACCAAGTTATCTTTTTATTCCTAAGCCAGCATAGATAGTCAGTTTTCAGACTACACTGGAGAAATTTTCTTAGTTTTGTTGAAAGAGTAAAGATTGAGCTAAACAAGTTTCCTCTATTTTCCAAAGTGAAAGGAATTATAGCATCAATCAATAAACATAACTACAGTTTAATACAAATGTTGTTTTTCATTACTTTATGCTATGACAACTTAATTTGATGTGAATGCTGAAAAAAATCAAGAATCAAAGCTCCTGTAAGGCACCAGATATTTAACATGAGTTCTCTTTGTGAAAATGCATGAAAAAGAAAGTTCCCATGTGTGGTATGTTGGAAAGCAGGAGATAACTGAATGCATAAAATTATCTCAGTTTCATGGTATTGAAATTTACATTGGAATAGAACTACCTACAGTCTAATAAAAACTCTGGGGTATGTGTTGCCTTATTATTTCTATTATTTAAAGGAATAGGCAGTAGAAACCTTAGGCTTTTAATTATAGTAAACACTACACAAAAATGAATGAACACACAACTCCCAATTCAACACCATAAAATAAGATGTTCCCTTTTTTTTGCAATAATTTCCCCCCACAAATATTTCAAGCAGGATTTTCACTGCAATTTACTATTACTATCCCCTCATTTAAGCATGTACTTATATCAGTGACAAAAGTATGCTAATGTATATTTCCTCATCACTTTTTAAGAAGGGAAATTATGGGCAAGTTTTCTGCATGAAAGTTAATTCTCCGTGTCTCATCATTTTCTAATAACCTTTACCTGAGTACAAATGCAAGACAAATTCAAAGTTCTGGTTGATTTGGATTCTTGACCCTTAGCAGTAGAAGATTAATTTCCTGGGACATGAGTGGAGATCTGTTGGAGAGCTGCTTCATCTACTGGAGCTGCAAGTATGAAACATTTCTGAAGGTGAGAGTTTTACAAGTTAAGGCAACTGGAGCTAGTATGCTGATAGCATGCAGGTAGTTCTGACAATGTCATTGAAGGATACCCTTGACAGATTTTATACAAAAGAAATTGTGTTAATTGAAACTGGTTTCCTTTATTCTCTTCTTGTCAGTGTAGCAGTCTGGACTTTGTTACTGATGTCTCCTAAAACTGATCATTCTGACTTTTGGTCAAGAGCAGTTTGTACTAGGATAATTGCCTGTAGAGTGTAAACTAATTTAATCGCAACAGCCTTGGAGTTTTGCATCCAGCTGGTGCCCTTGGACAAGAGCCAGGTCTGTGTCTCAGAGGTGTTCTGTGAACTCTGAAGTTTGAATCCATTTTTGAAACAGATTTTGTGTTTTACATTGTGCTTTCAGAAACACTAAGGCAACAATGAAACAAGGTTTACTCACAAAGTTTTTTGAAGAAGTTACAGCACTGCAAAAATTAGGTTGTATACAGATGGCTCAGGCTGAAGGGTAGATACAAGTGGAGGATGCACATTTTATTTCAATAGAGGTCTTATAGAATTCATTATATTTAGCTACTATTTTGGAGTCAGAGACAGTTTTGTATTTTATATTGCCCACAAGTGCAGGAGGACATTTAATGTGATAAACTGGCTGTTGAAAACCTATGAGAACAGTAAGTAATGGGGAAATTGAAGCAAGGAACCAAGCATGAATACTAGGAGTTCTACACTAGTGCAAATTTCAGAGTTCCCAAATGGCTATGCTGAAAATTAACTTCACTGCAGGGAGACAGACAATGACTAATCCCCTCTTGAAATAATTTAGTTATCTGAGAACCTGGCTATGGCTATCTGACACTGACACAGGATAACAAAACATACTTCTTTAGAGATAGCAAAATATCAGTGTATGAATATTACATACTGCAAATGAAGATATAATTATACATTAAAATTATTAACCTTAGGAAAGAGAAAAGTGTTTCACAACTAAAACTAAGTGCATTGTCTCCCTTCTTGCTTGACTGCCCTTTAGGCAGTAGCCAGCCGCTTTGGGGATATTCCCAGTTGTCGACAATGAACTCCTCTTGAACTCCTTTGAGATACTTTCCAAGGACCTGCAAAACATGAAATTTCTAATCTTCCCCTGAAATCTGCTTCAGGTGTGTATATCACCAACGCTGGAAAGCTTGCAGGGCTCAGGAGCTGATCAGCAGAGAACACTGTCCCTGTGTGGGAGTGAGGGGTCTGGGAGAGAATGCCCCTTCACTGCACCCAGAGGCATGGCAGGGCTGGCCAGCCACAGCCAGAGAGTAACACTGGAGCCCTGCAGGACACCTATGTCCACCCTGGAGAACAGGAGGAGAGGAAAGCCAACAAGGAGTATCCTGATTTGGGTATAGCAATCTCCAGGTGAAGGAATGTGGGAAACAGAGGTATATGCCATACATCATTTAAACACTGCTGTGCACATCTTGAGTGCCAGTGGGATGCTCTGAAATCCCAGTCAGCCATCTCTAGATAAATTCTTTAGTGTGCAGAATAACTATCCCATATTAGCTTAGAAGACCAGATGACTTGGGTCCAAGTCTTACCCAGGGCATTTTGGTGGTAACCACAGCTACACACAACTTGAGTGTTTTAGTACCTACTCCTCTGTAAGGTAGATTATTTTACAGTGCATGTGGAATTCACTAAATTCAATATTGATATCAAAAAACCTCTGAGAATAAAGAGCTTTTCCTCCCTATCCACCTAAATATCATGGGAGTGCCAGAGAATTCAAACACCTCTGCTAGACAGGATGGAGAATATAAAATGGGAAGCATAGTAAAACAAAACTAAAAATGCAAAAACTTATCAAGCTGATACATTCAGGATTCAAGCAGAAAGAAAAACAACTGATCAAAAAGCTCCAGCTCCTTCTACATATCAGAGTCCTTGCAGAGGCCCCTCAACACTTCATGAAAGGAATCCTCCCCTCACAAATCAACTGAATTTCAAAGACAGAGGGGAGAAAAGTTAATTTTAAAGCTGTCAGTATGAAACAGACTTTGTTTCACCATAAGAGCTCCACCAGGACTGTTGTGCAAAGATGCTGGCAGTCAGGAACAGAGAAGTCCTGGTTCAGCATTTATGGTAAACCCCTATATGCTACTGAAGTTAATGCAAGATAGGGAGTTGGTACAGATATCTTCTGTACAGAGGGCAATGACTGATGTACTGTGATCAACAGCACACTAAAATGATGATATAAACAATATATATGAGTTATACTCAAGTGAATGGGAAATACTGAGATGTATTTCAAACTACACAACTTTTCTTTCTGTTCTTCAGAGGATGGTATGAAACATCTGTTACTGGAACTATGCACTGAAGGAAATACAGTGTCATTTAGGGCAATGTTTGTGCCCCAGTAAGAGGAAATTAGATGCTTTAAGCATTGTTTCTTTGTATGTCAAATATTTTCTTTCCCAATGGTTTCCCTTCAGCTGCAAGATTTGTATAGAAATTGTGTGGAGACTGTCAGTAACTGTCAATATATATATGGACTTTAGTGACCAGATGTCATTTATATTATCAGGAAAAATCTGTGCATATTGAAAAGAACAACTTCTATTTAGATGCATATGTCATTACTAGTCCAAAGTTTGGTATTTACCCTGGAGACAGTGCTCGGTCTCTCAGGTCTAACTGGATTTGTACTGCCAGTGTGAAAAAAATTGTGTGTCAAGGACCATTAGGTCAATGCAATTTTTGAAATCACAGTCTTATATTGTGGTATATCTTGTACCTGCAGAAATCTTTTCATCTGCAAAGTTTTGACACTGCTCTTGTACAGATCTCCCAATTTTCCAGAGATTTTTAAATACTGAATTTGTCCAAACATTTTTAAGCACTTTAGGAAGTGTGAATCTCATTATTGTACATTTAGAGAAACTGAGGCATGGGTAAAATAAATAATGTGTCCAGTGATAAAATACAAAGAAGACACAGGAGATTAGGTAAGGAAAAGAGTCTGCAATAAAAACATTAATGATATTATGACTTTCTGATTTCCTTGGCTACTCACTGGACCATATAACCAACTCCTTTAATGTTGTGCCGTATGTGTGCTACAGGAGATTAAACTCAATGCCATAAAATATCCCTGAAAATTTATCCTATAGGGTTTTCACTACTAAATATACTAAAAAAAACAAGATTTGTGATAGTGGCTGTTGCAATTAAATGACTTGAACATAATACTCTGTAATAGCTTTATTTCTGGCTTATATAATATAACTCAGTGAGATTCAAAGACTGCATAAAGAAGCTACTACCCTCTGCAGGAGCTGAGAAGGGCTGCAGGGACCCCACTTGTTCCAAGGAGGAGCACTCCTTCCATGTGGTGGCTGGAGCACCGGCTGTCTCTGTTCTGCAAAAGGAAACCCAGGAGGAGAGACACCAATGCCACAGGGCGCAGTGGAGCAGTAGCCAGGGTGCCCAGACACTTTGTTGGACAGGATGCAGTGGGAGGGATCTCCTGACCCTCCTGCACAGGGAAACCAGATGGTGGGTCCAGACCAGGCTTTGGGTCTAACTTTATGTTGTGCAGAATCTTGTGGCAGGCAGCTGGGGGCTAAGCCAGGGTGGATTTACTGGCTATGTAAACATGCCTGGCTGCAGAAAAGGCTGTGTGGGGACAACTTTGAGTGGAACCAAGTCCCAAACCCTTCTACTCCTTTGCCTGCTCCCACAAAGAGGCTGCTCTTTCTCTGTCTGGCCCATGTCAATATTTTAACAGGTAATAAATATCACTTAATGCTTGAAGAAACCCTTGAATATGTAAAGTGTTTTCTGAAGTGCTTAAGTGTCATAATTAAGTAAAGGAAGTACTGAATTGCTCTGTCAAGAAGGTAAGGAAAGGACAACTGTCAAAAACTTAATTGTATGAGGGATTTTTGCATGAGCTGTACGTTGATAATATTGGGGCAAAATTCCTTGTCACAAGTGAAAGAGAGCTCATATTACTGCACATTAAAATTTAGTAGGATTTCATGGCCAGGTGCTCATTGCAAGATATAAAACTTTTGGCTAAAAGGTTTTATTTTCTAAAACTCAAAAGATACAGAAAATAGCTTAAAAAGCTGTTGAAACAAAATTTTAAAGAAAGAATCTTGGTAGAGAGTACACACATGTGGGCTATTACTTCCTTTTTCCAAATGAATCCTTGGAGAGCCAGAGTGGTGCAGTAAGAAATTTGTAGTTTCACATAATTCTGGTGTGAAGCCCAGCAGAACCTGGCAGTTATAAAAACGGATTTGTACTATTTAAATACAAGTGGTTTGGCATTTTTACTTGGCTTTTTCAGAGTAGCCTAGCTTGATAGTGAAACTGTTTGATAAATGGAAATACTTCGCTCAAAATAACCAAGGAAAAAGGTGAAATTATCCCTGAATTTTAGTTATTAAAAAAAAAAATTAAAAATCCATGCAGCATTTCTCAGAGAGCAGAATAAGCTCTTCTGCAGGCAGCAATGTCTTTTTGCTCTGTCATGAAGTTTTTACATATCCAAGTGAATTTCTTCAACTTGTAAGCAATAATTAAAAATGTTGAGCCTCTCAGTCAGAGGAAGATAGATCTTGGAAAAATCTCATATATAGTCAAAGTCAGATTGAAATTCTGAGAGTACCCAAAGGAGAGAAAAAATTTTTTACTTCAGCTATAAACTGAAAGTCAGACAGAACTGTTGAATCCACTGTAATATGAACTTCAATTTTTTTCCTCCTTCTTTCATTTGCACTATTTGTAAAACTTCTAATTTAGAAAGTAATTACAAAGTACTGATATCTTTATTCCTATTCTGTGTTCAGAGAGCTGCTTGTAGCATTATGTGCTAAAATACTTTTATTCTTTTCCAATTAGTATATGAGAAGAGCTGGAAGAATGGATCAGATCTTTTCCTGACCTATTATCAACAGAGTAGTTGAAAAACCAATGATCTCAGAATCCTTGTTTCTGGTGAAATGTAAAGGGCAAACTTACACTTTCCAGTTCCAAAGTCTTTCTGGAGTCAGTTACTATGAAATATTTTAATATTACATGCCAATAGCCCAAACTAAGAGACATTGAAATAAATAAAATTACCATGAAATTATGTAGTTTATTTCATTTTCGAAACAGAAAGTTGCTTCAAATGAATTTTTTTATTTTCTTTACAATATGAACCTGACTTACATCCCAGATTCAGCCTTCTTCTTTCCAAAACCAAGTGATATACAAACGTGAATTACTGACACTTTTGCATATTGCTTTTTTGGGAGTTACAGAGTAATACATACAAGACAATATTATTCTCCAATGTGTAAAATTGTGGAAAACTAAGCAATATCTGTTCTTGTACGTGCATGTGAGAATTTAAAAAGTAACAAATTTTTATATTATCCATTTAATTATAATTCTGTTTAATTTGTAATCCAGCTTTCTCACCAGGAATTTGAAAGAAGAACATGCAAATTCTATTTTTCTGTCATGCTTAACTGCAAGCCACCACTTGCTTCTGAGAAAATGCAAACAACCTGAAACTTCATATGCGAGCTACACTTTCTTTTCACAATTAGAAAAATAAAAATGCACAAAAGTCATTCCTATTCCTACACCCTTTGACTGTACTTTATAAAAGTGGTAATGGTATCAAGTTTGTCGGGAATACAATTTTTTTTTAAAGAATGTGTTTCCAAATGAAACTTTATGGTGACGTTTTCATGATCATATTTTCCTTCTGTGACAATGCAGTCAAAAGAGTTTAAGCCAACTCACAACAGAGGTAAAATTCTCAAACTTTTCAGGACATGGTAGAGAATCCTACCTACTATCTTACTTGCAAAAGGTAAGAGCATTTCTTATTTATCATTGAGCACTATTGGTTTCCATTCGGAAGCCTGTATTTGGATAAGATAAATCCTACATCAAAAAGATGATACCACAACAGAAGAAAACTAAAAACACATGTTAGGCAAATTCTTTTCAATTTCAGCTTCTCTGATTGTTCCTGCAGACAAGTGATTTCACTAGCCAAGTTGAATTTTACTTCTGTGAAACTGATTTGTACAAACTATGGTGGTGTTATGGAATTTGACTCCTCCCATTCTTCTTTGAAACATCCAAAAAACAGTGGCAACCTGAAACTGTAGTGAGCCAAAAAACACATCTATAAAGCAAGCTGTCTCTTGAGCAAACAAAATCATCTCAGTCTGTGTCACAATGAAATGTTTTGAAAACATAAAAATACCTGACAGTCTTTTTTTTTCAGCAGCAGGTTAAAACTAAAGTATACCAAGAGGCCAGAATAAAGCCTGCACCTCTTTTGCATTTGCAAGTGTGAGACTAACATGATGCATCGATTATCTTAAAGGCATTCATAACTTTATTTAACTTTCATTCATGAGAATAGTGCAGCCCTTGGTGATTTCAGCAGAAGTGGAATCTACCTCTTAGTAAATCGAGATAGAAAAAATTTGCATAAATCAGGAAAGCCATAAAATATCATGAAGCAAAAAGAAGCTATTGTAGTCAAGACCAAGAAACTGCAGGAAATAAAAATCAGCTTTCAAAGCCTTCAATAGACATAGCAATTGCAAAGCTGATTAGAATTTGGTCAAAGGTGAAAAAAAAAATCCAAACCAAATTCTAAATTATGAACACAAATGATAATTGTTAAGAAAAGCTATGCTAGAGATTAGCAAAAGCTCTCAAACACTTAAGGCTGAAATTTTTTGGGTGACTCGTGGACTTCCTTCCCACTGGAATTTCTTTTCCAAGGCCTTAGGGAAGCAATTATCCATATTTGTTCAACAATAGGGAGATGACTTATACAGTGTTTTTGACATCAAAACATACATTTCTGTAGATGATAGTACTCTCAAAGACCCACCAGAGTAACAGCAGTTGAGGGACAGACAGGGAAAGTTAAGTTTATACAAAGTTCAAGATTTCCCTGTCCCCTGCAGCCTACCATGCTTCCTGTTCCCCCCACACCAGCTGAGACAGCCAGTCCTTTCCTCCCAGGTTTGCTGCACTGCTGGCTCTGAGGCTGTGTGATAACTCTCCTTGCTTGTGGAAGGAGAGTGATATCATCTTTCTGGAAACCCATCTAAAAGCTGCCAAGTAGGAACTTGACCTGACTTGACAATGACAGACCAAGAGTCTGTCTCAGCCAGAATTCCTTGCTATGTTGTGGAGCAGACACCCTCAGCTGGCCCCCATAGTGTTTTGGAAAGACACAGGTATCCAAGTGTGACCCTTTATCAGCAAGTGCATGTGCTGGATGGGACCACGCCATGCTTTCGGAATGGCCATCCTTAACTTCATCTGGGATCCATTTGGACGAGCCATTTATTTCCTCATGCAGATCTCACAGGAAGGCTTTACATTACCTCAAGTAAATCCCCATTCTCCCATAGAGAGTTATGACTTAGGAGGGGCCTAACTCATGAGGACAGCTCCTGAGCTGCTTCAAGCTGGGCTTGTCTCCTGTGCTTGCACCACTGATGGTTTCCATCACATGGAGGGAGACCCATTCTGCCCTGACATCTGCAGGAAAAGGTCATTCTTTGCACTATCACGGTAGTGTAGAACCCATAATTGGCAATATAGGTGTTTTTTTCCCCAACATCCTTCTGGGACATAGGGTTAGAAAAGCTGGAAATAGGTAGGGGGACTGGGGGAGGTGTGCACACACACATGCATGAGAGACAGACACATAGTCCAGGCTGCTTCATAAAAAACAGGGAAAAAAAACCAGCTTTTACTTAAGAGTTGGAATTTGCTTCTTTTGGCTTCCTTGCCAAACTTAAGTTAGATCAGAATAAAAAGAATTACAGGATTTTTTAATGAAGATTGTGTGAAAAATGTGTTTCTATTTCTCAGTTAGGAACAGGCAAGATCACTGTATGCCCACTGAAGACGGATGGTTCCTCTCATGATTGAACAAGGAATTTATTGAATATTTATGGCAGATCTCTGCTATGCAGTATTTAATTACTTATGGGAGGTTTAATGGTAATTTGAATGTGATTTAGAACAAGATCTGGCATAATAAAATATTAATTAATATTATTCACAAAATACAATTCTTGGATATGCATTTATCACCACATATGTAACAAATGTCCCTTATTGTCTTTTCAGGGTGTTTTGGGTTTTTTTAGGGTTTTTTTGGTTGGTTTTTTTTTTGTTGTTGTTGGTTTTTTGGGTTTTTTTGTTTTTTTTGTTTTTTTTTGATAAAATAATCTGTGGGTTCTTACTACTTAGTTAACAGTAGACAATATATGAACACTTTTCAGTCATACAAATATAAAGATATATATTTGAGAGCAAAATCTGTATCTGAAAACACTTCATTTAAAAGAAATAGAAGATCTTAGATACTTGTAATTAGATCATGTAGCTGATTTTGGTTTGCTATTGGAAAGTCACGGTATATGATCTTACAATAAAATACATGCTGCTTTGTTTGGTCATAAAAAAGCGAATTAAAGCTGGAGTTTTCCCTGTATCTTTGTAATAACCTCATTCTTGTTGCTTTATCAGGCCTGCGTCTTCTTTTTTCAGATTTTCTAATGTCTCCATACATCTTTGTCCATAAATTTCACAACTCGCCTCTGCCATGTTGTGGGAAAATGTGTGTTGCTACTTTTTCATAAAAAGGTGAAGAAAACTCATTAAACATTAAATTTGTGTTCTGAAGACATTCCTAGCAGTTAGCAGAAATATATCACTTCATATTCAAATCAAAAGTCATAAAAATCGTATATTTACCATGAAATAAAAAATTTACCATGAAATTAAAACCTGAAAGTACTAATTTCAATAATATTTAAGTATTTGCCAACATCATTAAAATATTTTGTTCTCCTTTTATTATAAAACTCAAAGAGTGTTACACTAAACAATCTAGTAGCATAATTTCTGCACATTAATGTACTTTATAAATTGAAGAAAAGCTGTTCTGACATTTATTAAATGCTTTGATATAAGAAAACTGAAAATATTCTCTAAGACTGTAATTTCTTTTTTCTTTTTTTTTTTTTTTTAGGGGAAATTTCTATAAAATGCTTCAATTTTTAACAAACTGCATATTACCATGTTTGTGTGGTTGTTTTGCTTTCAAAAAAGCACTGGTATATGCTAAAAATGGATAAATGTATTAACACTAACAGAAGAAACTTTACAGGTATAATTAGAAAATTTACAAGGTTTCATGTCAATGTATGACATCTTAAAAAGCAGTAGAATTACAAAAATATGTTTTCATCTTACAAAAATTATCTTCCTTTTTGACACCTCTTCTAAAATTTGCATGACCGCAAATATTTTCTGGATCATATGTAATGAAAGAGAACATCCTTATGTTTTTAACAAGGTCAGCAATGGGATTATGAAGGGCTGTCTGCTCCTGCACTTGATGGAAGAGCTATTGTAGTATCTCTCTGGTTTGTATGACCATGAGAGGTGTCATGCTGGACCCAGAGCTCACTGAAGACACACAGCACCTGCAAAAGAGGAGGCAGGTCTCTGCAGTAGAGGGTAGGCAGGCAGAAAAGTAACTTGTGCCTTCCCCCTGACAACAGCAAGGCTTGAGCAGCTCTGCCATCTTAGGTGATTTCATTCTTTCTATTCAGCTGTTAGTAGGTCTGGGACTTGGGAGGGACATGGAGACACTTGAAAGGTTACATGCTGCATCATGAAACGACCAGCCTTCTGTAGTTCCACCCGAGTTTTTAAATGCATTCTCCTGTTTAGGTAGACATCAAAATGCACTTTCTGGTAGGTTGAATACTTTTGCAGCTGCTGGTCCAGGCTGTTTCAGTTCTGCAGAAATGTTGACAACAGTCTAAGGTGTTGCCATGTGAATTATTCCCCATTAAAGGAACACACTCAACAATGGTTGACTCACTGCAAATATCTTAAATCCAGGTGACCTGGTCTGAAAAGTCTAGGTTTGCTGTTGACTGGCTTTGTCAAAATACCAGGACCTGTTGCTTTAATCTTGGGTACAGCAGATACTCCACTCATGCAACTTATTCATCCTCAATGTCCAATAAAGACAGATGTGTTTATACCGGATGCAAAAAGAGAGCAAAAGGAAATTGGCCTGTTATCCTGGTCACTGTTCCTCAGGCATAAAAGTCATCTTTCAGCTGTCTGTACAACTTCTTGCAAGTTTGTCCACTTTGCAGAGATATGCCCCTCTCTTCTTTCACTCAGAAGCATATCTAACTCAAAACATACTCAAATCCATATGGCTATGGTGCCTGATGGCCTTTAGATGAGAACTGTATGGAGAGAAAGATTATCCAATGTAAGATTTCTGTATTTTCTGCCATGAAAACATGGGCAGCAGCACTCAGGGAAATGGTGGAAAGACTGTGATTTGAGGAAGGTCAGATGTAAGGCAGTAATTGGACAAAGCAAAAGTAAATTTGGGATCCTTTGAGTCTTGAATTACATCCTATAGTGTATATATTTCTATTGCTCATGAATGGAGTGGGATAGGAATTAGTAGTTCTTAATTGCACAAGATATTTTTAATTATAAAATTAATCAGTTATTTTAAATTATAAAACCCACCTTTTTTCTACTTTTGCAGTAAGATCAAAAAGTTAAAACTTTTCTGTGTACAGTTAACAGGAGGATGAGAAAAGGGATAGAATTAATGTGAAATAAAAGTGCAATTCGCTAATCTCTCTTTTGGCACACGTTTCATAAATTCCTCTTATAGTCACTTCCTTTCTGGACAACTGACTATGTATTGATACAATCTGAAAAGTCTTAAGGAATATAGTTACACAGAACTTCAGTTTTTGATAAATTGTCACTTCCTGGGTAAAGAAAAAAGAAAACTTTAAAAATCATAATTTATTTGGAAAATTGTCAAATTCTTTTGACTTTGTCTGACAAACAAACAATGAAAGAAAAAATAGGAACAGATAATGTCTTTGCTTTGTTGCCTCCAAATTTCTCTCTGAAACAAAAATCATAAAAGAAGAGAGAACATTGCCTTCTGCTTATCCAAGAGGCAAATGGAACGGTTTATTTCTACAAGTGTCTGCAGCTTTATCATTCACTCACCAGCAGCTGTTGTTGTTATGGCACAGCATGTTGGAAGAGACTTCCTAGAAGCTAAATGAGTCAAATAAACAGCAAACAAGAAAGCCACTTTAAAAAGAGCCACCCAAGGCCAGAGAGAAATTCACACAAATTATTTGCTCATGGGTGTGTACAACAGCACATTTCTCAGCTAGGGCTACGCTGTAATGAGTCTTCACCAGTTACTGACAACTCCTTGTTGGGTCGGGTGGCTGCTGTACCAGTGAACCACCCTCACTGGTGTAGCAACATGGATGCAGCAGTTTGCTGTACTCCTGCATGTACATGTTCTTGGATGTGTCTCATAACTAAGCCTGCAAGTCAAGATTTAGACATTGCGAAAAAGGTGAAAGGAACAGTGTGAAAGATTAGACTTTCAAATCTCAAAGTACAAGGTGTCAGTCTAGTTATGCTAAAACATCTGCTTAGAAAAACACAGTAACTGAAACATATTATAGAGAGAAATCATGAATATGCAATCAGAACAAAACAGTTTCAGAGCCTGATTGCCACTTCTGTCAATTCCAGCAGCCACTTTCTGTGATGTTGTCTTGTCACTTTGACAGTGATTATACTTTTTTGTGGTGTATTGCAGATACTACACTTCAGTTGTTTACAAATAAAGCTGCATCTTACACTTCCACTGTAAGAGTAGAACATTTTAAGTAAGAAAATTACTCCTCCTAATAATACTTTCACCAAACTCATTGTGCATGAGATTCACTTGAGAAAATAATTCTCTGTCACAACTGCATGATGTGACCAACTCTAACTAAATCAACTCATGCTGGCAGTTTGTAGACAGTATCTAAAACCAGTGTAAAGGATTTCTCAGCTAATAATGTTCATAACAGAGCATTTTTCTCCAAGTAAGCAAGCCATTTTTAAAGAAATCATTAACAATTTAAGCTTGCAAAAGCTAAATTTTAAAAGTAATATATCTTAAATACAGCAAGTTGTAAACAACTGTTATCAGTCCAAAATGTTTCTAGAGCTCCAGTGTGCAATGTTCATATTAATAAACAGATTTGTTCATTATGCTATACACTGACTGTTTACTACTTCACAATTATATAGAACAAAGCAAGATTTTTAATGCAGAATCATCATAATATGTAGAAATCTTTATTCAATAACTACTCACAAGACATTATATTTTTAATAATAAATATGTCAGTATGAGGATATCCTCATCATTCATTTTGTTTGGCATGGAAATTAGAGTATATGAGGGATATATATCTCAGTTGTCAATTATTATTACAGTATAAATATCCTCCCAAGTTCTAGTTATAAAGGACTTTCAGAGATCAGCATGTAGACTGCATCAGCTAATTTAAAGTAAATACAATAAAATATTAGAAACTCCTTTAGTATTCTTTTTTTCAATTGTTTTCTGTAATATCAAATCAGGAATCTTTCACTGGTGATGATTTTAGACAGAGTCCTATGTAGATAGAGCATCAGATTTATTCTGGGTATTAAATTTTTAATCAGAGGCTTTAGATATTTTTCTAGTAACAATGTATTGGAGATGGTATGAGTAACTGTGTGATAAGCACTGCCATGAGAAATGCACATAACTCTGGACCAGTTACATTTTCAGTGATAACTTTTAGTGACCAAATTTGATATCAGAACTCTGAACAATTAGAGCTTTCATATAAATTCTGAATGAAACTATTTGATAATTAGGTGATAGCAAATATTTCAGAGCATTTTCCCTTAGAATTTTTACAAACTCTTCATTGTTACCCATCAGCACAGCTGAACAGTAGCTGTGAGAATAGGCAGGGAGGACAATAAACTCTGGCTGAAATGCAAATTTTTTGAAGCTACTGAGAATCTACATGGCCAGTAAAAGAAATCTGTCCATATAGAACCAGCACTGAATTAATCACTTCTGTGTTTGTTATCTCTACCAGTTTTTCCCATGTGGTGCAAGTTGAATCATACCATTTAATTAATGATAGTCAGAACAAAGCACAAAACAATATCTGTTTCTAGACTGCAGACCACAAATAGTTCACTCAACGCTCTACACCCATTATGAGTAAAGTACTTGCACCTAAAGGAACCTTCTTGTTTGCCAGAAAGTTTAATGGTGATGGTCTTATTCAGATTTATTTGTCTTGGCACTTTTCTGCACATGGTAAAGGCAAAACCGGCAAAACTCATCAGCGGTGTTAATGTTGCTATCAAAAGTACTCCCAAATTATCTGTGACAAATAGAAGGGGTGAAAGGGTTAATAAAGTATTACCTCCCTCTTCTGAGTCAATTGAACAATTCAGAGATACATTGCAAGCAAAATATAGCCAACTTAAAAGCACAGTTATTTAGCAGCTATAATACACCAAAGGAGCACATGCAGTTACTTCTAGCTCCCCTAATTAAAATGAAATACTGTAGAATTACAGAATCACATTGAAGAGAATCAAAGAACAGCAACAATAGTATGGTTGTTATGGATAGCACAGGTTTAACAGGAAATGTCGAGAGGTATTGGCTCACCAAGGCACTCTAAATGCTTGAATGCTGGTTGTAAAGTACTGATACTCTTTCAATGGAAAACACCTCTTAAGTTACTTCAGATTTTGAAGTGCTTGCTTATCAAATGCCATTTCAGGTACCTTTGCATTTTATTTCTACACATACAGTAGTACAAATTGTTTCAGATAAATATTTTTATCCAGTATTTTTTTTCCTGTCTGTTGAGCTGTTATTACCATCATCTCTTGGGTCAGTTTGTATGGCTGCTTTTAGCTTCACATGCAGACTCTGCATATAAGATATAAAGACTTTCTAAAGTCAATTCTATAGTGATTCAACACACATAAAAGACGGCTAAGGTTTAAGAGGCTAATAATGCCCATTTACTGACCACCCTCAGAAGACTCCTAAACCCTATTTGTGGGCTGGGCAGGCATCAGACAGAGAAAAGAATTTGAACCACCAACATCTTCACCAGTAGAAAAAAAGAAAAGGAAAGGAAATATACTATACAACTGACAGACAACACATTTCATACCAGTGGAAGGAAATGCACTTTTTGTAGTGCACAATTTCCTTGTGAAACTCATTGCCAAGAAATGTTCCTGAGGTCAGAAGCTTTGCAGAACTCAAAGGCATAAATCTCTTTATGCTATAGGAGCACTCAGGGTCATTCTGAACATGACAAGGGAAGAAAACTGTCATCCTTTTGTCCATAATCAAATCAGGTTTGATGAAAATGAACATTTTTTATGGAGTTTAACATCTGTTTTTTCACTCTTCTGGTGCAGTTCACAGCACCCAGTGTTAAGGAAACTTCCCTGCCTGACCATCCAGGAGCCACTCTGGCAGTCACTCTTGCACCAACTGAGCTGCGACTGTGGCGCCTTCCCAGCTATGCCCCCCTCACTCACACAGTCACACCAGGTTTCCATCCTCAGGTTTCCCATAGCAGTCTCAGGTGTCCCAGCCATTAAAGTAATTTCATCACAGTGCAATTACAAACTAACAGCTCTAGCTGGTGTCTCTGAGGAGGGACCCGGAGCAAAGGAGCTCCTGGGCTTTTATCCCCTCAGCAGTCTAAGCATGGGGGGATCTGGGGTCACGGGCTCCTGCCATGTCTCAGTGTCCTGTGCCCTGGCTGGGCCACAGGTCCCCCTTGTTGTGCTGAGGGTTGACTCTTCACAGCCTCTTTGCCTGGGCTCCACTAGCCAGAGCTCCACCTGCAGCTCCCACTGCAGCTGCACCCCCAGCTATTGCAGTGAACATGGTCCTCCACATCAGGTATAGAAACATGTTCCTGGATCCCCACTACTTCTGCACTCCCATGTTCGGCAGCAGATAAGATGTTTTACTCAGAAAACCTTGATCTGAGACAAAAGAAATGTAACTAGACCAAATCTGAACTGATTCCCAGTACATATCCAAACTTCTTTTCTTGTGCAGTTTTAAATTTTTAATCTCAAAAAGGATTAGCCTATCAGGTATTACAAACAGGTAAAGTGGGAATTCTAGTGATAATTACTAGATACTTGTTTGTTAAATGCTTCTCTCATGGACAAAATATATTACGATTTTTCCAAAATTATTAAATGCACTAATCAGAAAATGAATTACTGAATAATAACTGAGCATACAACATCAATTACTCAATGAAAAAACAAGGTATTGTTACTTCAGTTACTCTGAAAAATCCCATTTTTTTTCCTCAATTTGCCTCAGACTTGTCTTAGAGATAATCATTCCTTAAGAAGATGCTTCACTGCATCAAACACCTAGTCAAAAATGCACTTCACATAATGCAGCATCTAGGGCCCATAATCATCTTGGGTAATTTTTTTAGCTCCAGAGAGGTTAGTGGAAGCATACCAGATGATATACAGCATCTTGTTTCTGAATTCCTCTTCCACCCCATGCTTTCTTGACACGTATTCAGGCGAGGAAAGACCATTAGTTCACCTAGTTTAACCTCCACAGTAACAGAAAGTTACAGCAGGCTTACAGCACCAGCTCCAGCTCCCATCCCCTGCTATAAATACTACAATCTCATAGGCCAAAATAGTTAAAAAATCCATCTGAACAAAAAATAGGGAAAACTATAGATGGTGGGAGAGGTTATTATAAATGTGTATTACCTGTGAGAAAAGGGCAGTTGCTGGTAAATAATATCAAGCAAAAGGTGAAAACTAGAGTAAGTTCAAAGCAAAATAAAGCAAAAGAGGCAGAAGACAGAAGGAGATATCTACTGGCAGCAGATAAAGGGTTTCACACTTATATAGCAGTATTAATAAAATGTGTAAAATGACAGATGACTTATATCAAAGTATTTTTCTGTGTAGTCAAAGCAAACCAGTTCAAGTTGATCCTCAACAAATACAAAGCATAAAAAAACACATGAAAGAGATTTTCAGTGGGCTGAAATACGTGACAGATCAACAGGTTGTGCAGGCCCAAGTAACCTAGTGAAGAGGTAGCTTTAAGCATTTGTCAAGAGTAATGGTTGAACCTGCTGTCAGCAAGGCTCATCCCTTGTGTGCAGATTTGCAGGTAATTCTGTGGTACTCGCTGAGATTGCAGTCACATTGACACTGGGTGCCAAATGATCACAGAAAATGCTTCTTAATAGGGCATAGTTTGAAAAAGCTAAACTTGGTGGAAACTGAATTTTTAACAAAACAAATTGCACAGAAGTTCATGGACTCCATTGAAGTATTGGCCGTAAGGTTTGGGAGAGGTGGAGGCAAGTTGGAAAGCAGCAGGATGGAAGCTTCTGTCAGGGCACAAGGGGCTGAGCTCTTTAGAGATAAGAGTGGCAACATTAGCCTCAACTAGAACTGCTTTAAAAGTGAGTGGCAGTTGTATTTTATGCCCTGCTGTATATCTCTAGTGGTAAAACAAGAAATTATGTTGCAGCTGTTATTTCATGAGCTGTTTATCTTGTTTACCCTCCAAAAAATAATTGCTACTTGATTATAACTGTAAAAAGGATGTTGCCATCCAGTCATATAGCAGAGGCGTTTGTTCCCCTACCCACACTCAGAGGACTGATGCTGCACATTTCACAAGCCAAATCATTGTACACTAAGATTAAGTTAACATCCATCTGATCTCAGGCTTTTAGCTGCAGCAAGCCTATCATGAACCTCTAGCTTCCACAGACCATGAAGTTTTATTCTCACTTGTACAGAGCATGCAGATTGATCTAGAGGTTACAAACAAACTTGGCCAGCTCCTCAGCTGAAATCCATGGAGGTCCACAAATTTATTGTTAGCTGAAAAGCTGTATTTTTTTCTGTTGTCAATCAATTTGCCTTCCTTTCACTGAAACAAACATAGCAAACTGCTTCCCACACCTGATACATACACAGAGGTGTAAAGACATGTGTATGCGTGCATTAAGACAACATTACATGAATCCAAGGTACCAAATAATACCCAAGGCTGACACCTAAGAATTATAACTTATTTTCCTTTGTAATGGCAATAAATTTGGAAAATTAAAATAGTACTTGTTTAGCAAAAAAAAAGAGGTGTAAGGTCCTTCCACTGAAAGCTTTTTCATAATAGACTGCCTTCTGTCAACTGCCAAAACTTTGAAAAACTTAGGTACTTTTTCACCTTTTTTATATGGATGGAAAAAACTGATGGGGATCTATATCTCATTACTGTTTTTTATACAGATATTGGTATCACAGCAGTTTGTTCACATATTTAGTAAAGAAAGAAAATAATAGCAGACATTTTCAAAACAGAATAAACTAGAATATAAAATTACCTGGTTAATTGCAAAACAAATTCAAGTAATTAAAATAACATGATAGGAATTGCAATTGGGAACAATGGCCCTGGAGATATTTTATTTTCCATTAAATACTACCTTCTGACTGAGACGATGGTGTCTGCATGCCAAATCTGGGACAGTGCCAGTGTGGTGCTGCTGTTGGGAAATGCCTGCAGTGCACATGCATTTGTTTCTTAGGTTTCTCACTCTCCTCTGTGCCTCAGTGAATGCTCAGCCTGAGCAGGTCCATTAGTGACACTGAGAGACTGGGTGGGAGATGCCAGGGCAGGGGTGTCAGGCAGCTCTGTCTACCAATCCATCTGCAGAAGTGTGGACCAGGTGAATCTGCTCCTGTGTGTCCCTGGACACAGCTCTGATCTGTAAGACAGCAAGTCAAAGGAGAGGGGATGGGTGAGGAGCAGGACAAAAATTTCTGCCTGGGATCATGGCATATGTATTTTGTGGGTTAGCCGACAGTGGTCAGTGAGAGGGATAGATATCTATTTCCCCTTCCAGTTTTTCCTGGAGAGATGCACTTCCACGTGATCTGCTAAGGTTGCTTTTATGACTGCCTTTATTAAGATGCTGCTATTCAGTAGCCACATTTCGGTTTGGCGTCTCCAATCAGTTGTTCCCTTCTACTACATTTCAGAAGGCCTTCACTGCTTGACTTAGCTGAAGAGGAGTGAGCAGGCAAAAAAGTTTCACTGGCAAACATAAGTAAGAGTTCAGGGATATAAGCATAGCCTACACACCACATCATTGCTTGTGAGTGACAATCACAGAATGTACTGTGTTGGAAGGGACCCACAGGGATCTCTGAGTCCAGCTCCTAGGTGAATGGCTCATTCAGGGATCAAATCCACAACCTTGGCACTATTAGCAACCTGCTTAATAGACTGAGTTAATCAGCCAAGCCCGACTTACCCAAAGCAGCCAACTGAATATCCTATTGGAGACAGCAGCTACCAAAACAAAGTCTTGCAGGAGAGCACATCAGCTAGTAAGAGAACTTAGAGGGAAGATGCCAGCTTCCACTTCATTAGTTCCTTTCCACACCAAAACCAATGATATTCTCTAAGGTCTACATGCACAGATTTAGCACATTCATTATATGAGGGTGGGAAGAAAGGACATATTGTGTACATCCATTGCACAATTCTTGAGAAATTTTCTGTTGGACAAATAAAAACTTTGGTCTATCCATGTGAATCACATAAAAGATAACATTTATGTTGATTGTCAAGTAAGGAAATGTAAAGGAGCATGAAACTCCTGCTAGTAATAATCCTTGGTCATTGCTTACCAGAAAAATATGTTCAAAATAATAGTATGGGGGGGAAAAGGTAGTATATTTTATAAAAAATAAAAACACAATTACTAACATACACTTTTACTGCTAACATTAGAAACCTTAAAAATTGTAATATCTCACTGGTCCTGATACTTCAGGAAAGTTTGTCAAAATTATTTGCATTTTGCAAATACAATTCAACAATTTTTCCAAACTCACATATGAATTTCAAGAGGAATTTAGGAGGAAACCAATACTAATAATAGACTGTCAGATTTGTTAAGAAGTGATTAGGACCCTGGTTTTCTTGTAGACCCCTGTGCAGTTAGAGTTCTCCATTAAAGTCTGCTAAGCCACTGATGATTCTGTTTAAGGAATTCCCCTTGCCATCTCTGAACAGAAGACAGATTTCACTGAAAAGTTTTGGAAACTTTTCCTAAAATTTTGAGAGTCTCTAGTAAACATTTCCAATGTTTCCATATTTCTTCATGTGCAGTCTGACACACTTCAAAAATACCTGGCTTTCAATAAATAGGTTAGCAATTCACTTTTAATAAGTTTACCATTGCCATTTATGAAAGGAAATAACTCACCTTGTTTATATTCTCTAGTAGTGTTGCTCTGTTCCACTGCTCATATAATGGACACTTGGCACATGGTATCTCCCTTTAAAATGAAGAGAGATCCTCTATCTCTCAGTGGAATATGGATTATGAAGTAAAATTTGAAGCACCCAGCAGGAGAAATTAAGGATTTCATAAATAATTCAGCTTCTTCTTTGGGTCTAAGCTCTGGTCTAAGCTTTCAAGAGCAATGCAGGGTTTAACTGAAAAATATGAGAGTACTGGCAATGGCATTTTTTTGGTTCTACCTTTATAAACTTCTGTTTTTCAAACTGCCAAATTTTCCTTTCTGTCCTTTTCTCTGTCTCACAACACCAGCAAGAAAGCAGTTATATTGCTACTGGGCTTCTTTCTTTTTCCACTGGCCACCTGATGACATGATATGTCCTTTGAAATTATTTTCTTGAAGCTACAGGGGATCAGTGCTGAAGTGTCCCAAACTGCACAACTGCCTCCCACCTCCTACAAACCAACCAAGTAGATTCTCTTTGAGGAAGAAATATTTCTCCTTGATGAGAGGAAGAACTGCAGACTTTGCTGCGGAAGGAGCTTTTGCACTCAATTAAAAAAAATCTGACAATCAGTCTGCCCAGACAAAAACACTATGACACACGGGCCAGATTTTCTTGAGATCAGCTCCACCTCTTACAATCAGAATGGAGAGTACTTAGGAGTAAGAGTGTCTGAACTTTTAGATATTTAGTTTGCATTTGCATATGAAATATTAGAGGTACAAGCTCTTAGCTATGGAGAGGCAATCTAACAGGGATTGCCTGTATCTTTATAGTCAAAAAATTAAGCTCTGGAATCACCAGAATAAACAAAAAAATTGGAACAAATTTAGACAGCAGCTGCAGACTGGAGTGTGTGTATGTCCTTGAGTCTGTTTTCATAACAATTCATAACAATGCATAGAGAAAACTAGAAAACTGCTAAATTCTTTCTTCTTAAAAGATTGTCTGTTAATTTTCATCTTTGTAAAGTGAAACAAAAGTGAATCTCAGTGATGGCATTTTAATTTCAGTTATCAAAGTTATGCAAGGAGCATCTGAAGAACAAAGAAATGAAGCCTCCATCTCTAGGTCTCTGAGAGTGTCACAATAAAACCATGATTAAAGGATTGAAATCATACAAATGTCAAACACTGGGTTGTAGTAGACAAAAATAGATGTGAGGCAACAAACTACAGAAAACCACTTTCCAAGAAAACTGAGACCAATTAAAATTTCAGAAATGGCACCAGTTTTATTTAAACAGAGGCAGGATCCTTAATCCAAAATAATCTGAACTGACATTCATATAGGTTACCCTATCATTCTCCCACTTGACTTTGGCTTATTCTGGTGTCCCTTCACACCATTTATAATAAGAAAAATTAAATTAATATGCTTTGAGGTAATATAACTTCAGAATTATATATATTCTTGTGCAATAACTTAGGTACCTTGTCTGCCAGGAGAAGCTCAGAGAATTGCAATTGTTCAGTTTGGAGAAGGTGGGAGGGTGAGTGTCAGGGGAGAATTACACGTGTGTATATAAACTGGATGGCAGTAAAGAAGACAGAGGAAGATTTTTCTCAAGGATATCCAGTGAGCAGATAAATAGCAAATAGCACAAATAGAATCAC
Source organism: Toxostoma redivivum (assembly GCA_013397375.1). Lineage (NCBI taxonomy): Eukaryota > Metazoa > Chordata > Aves > Passeriformes > Mimidae > Toxostoma > Toxostoma redivivum. Next base: position 178,530 of record VXBI01001810.1, on the reverse strand, counting down.
AATGAATACCACTTAAACAATAAAAAACTCCCACACTTTTGCTGTGAGGGTGGTCAAACAGTTGAGCAGGTTGCTTGGAGAGGTTCTGAAGACTTCATTCCTGCAGATATGCAAATCCTGACTGGTTATGATCCTGGGCAACCTGCTCTAAGAGACCCTGCTTTAATGGATCAGTTATTTGATCTCAGAGGTACAAGTCACAGAAATGCTGTAGTTCTGTAAATGAACAGCCTTAAGTAAAAACAACAAACATTAGGAGAAAAAACAAAACAAAACAAAAAACCACACACACACAAAAACCAACCAACCAACCAACCAAACAACAACAACAAACCACCACAGAAGGGAAATATGTATTCTAAGATTAAATTTTATTTAAGGTAAAAAATGCTAATCTCAATGTTTAGGTTCCTATTCTGTCTTGTCTTACCTACATATGTGGTAGTGCTCATTGTAGGAAGAATGTATGAGGTGGGGGAAAGACTACTTAAATGTGAGAAACATAGCAGGGAAGAAGGAAACAGATTTCATGGAAGCTAACCATTTAGTAATTGTGAAGCAATCGAAGCTCTCTTGAGCTCTGAACACTGCTTGACACAATGCAGTGCCACAGAGCTCTGTGAAATCTGTGTCTTTCTATAAGCAATGTCCTACCTTGAAAGGGAAACCTTGCTGTTTGTCTAAGACTGTGTCATTTGAAAATTTAATATGTAGCACTGTGAGGATGGTATCTATAGAATGTGGGTAAAAGAGATGACATAGGATGGATGCACTGTGGATCAATTCTGCAAGCCTGTCTGACAAAGACTATGGGAATTGTATGAAGACTTCAGATGTCAAAAATAGTCCTTATGGGTATCCAAAGCCTGTAACTACTAACACAGGAAACTAGTTAGATTTTCAATTTTGTAAAAAGATTTTGCACTACTGACATGAGGTAAACAACTGGCCTGTTGAGGTCTGGTGCACCCTCTGGTCTTTCTCAGCTTGCAGATCACATTGCTTGCCCCAGTGTGAAACCAATTATACCAAATATAATACCAGTATATAATAATATAGCACCATTTCCACTGATTTCAGAAATCTAGGCACCAGGCCTGGAGAGTCATTCTCTTTCTTTCGACGGAACATTCAATTAAATTATTCAAATGTTTTTCAATCAAATTCTTTAATTTCTTTAGAATCCCACCACCACTGAAGATGAAATGCCATTGCCTGTAGTTCATTATTTCCTAGGAACTTAGTTAAACTCACATAAGTATTTAAGTATGAGTATGTAAATTAATAGACTTCATTCTTCGCCTGTTTCCTTGGATTTCTTTATCCATGAACTGTATTTTTCTCTTGCTGTTTTATGAAACTGACCGCACTACTGCTAGTGGAAATAATTTTATCATGCATACGAATTTTACTAAACTGAATTTCAGCATTTCTGCTGCTTGTCATTTCAAGCATTTTCTCTTTGAGACAAGCCATAAGGAAACCTCTTTTGGTTCAGACCCTGGCCAAGCCACCAGAGTGATGTGTCTCAGTACCCTCTGACTTTGGCTAAACATCATGGTTCAGCTCATCCTTCAGTTTCATCCTTCAATTCTACATCACCAAAAATGTGGAAATAATATGTCTTTTCCGCTAGCTTGGACTCTTGCCTGAGAGGAGGACAAGATCTCTGCAACAAGCACCACCTCTCTTGGTAAACACCACAATATGGTCTGTAAGGTCTTGAACAAAATGACTGAGAGGTCATGCCACAGCTGTTTGACTCAGAGGTGGTCTGTGTTTAACCAAGACAAAGAAGGCCCCTGGAAACTTTGTCCTAAGTTTTGAATCTTACAGCAGTGCTGAATAGAGTGATACACTAACCCATGCAGGCTGAACTGATTTAGTGAGGAGATATCTTCACACATTTTACCCAACGATCTGCCTCTGCAAGGCTCCTCCACAGTAGTGACCCCCTGGCATGAGTAGGCATTTTACTAGTGCTGTGTGTATATAGGTTGCTTGGTCCAGTCCTGATGTTTGTTCTTTGCAAAACCATAAAATAACCAAGGGAATTCAAAATCTTTGTCTGTGATACAGTTATTTGGCTAGAAAATTTGTCTGTCTGTATGCATACATGAACAATGATAATACTAATTCACTTATGATAATTTTTTTAAATTGCATTTATTTTAAAAGATAACTACATTATACAGTGTACCCAGCTCCTGTTCCTTCCTTACCCAAAAAATAATTAATTATCTTTCTTCTTTAATTTGGAAAAACGATAATTTTTGCTTGCTTTGGCAATGTTCTGCAATGTAATAATGTACAGAAATCTAGTATAAACAATAGCATTTTTAGTATGAAATACTGCTATTTTATAATTTCTGGTAGCTTCTTCAATATGCCAAGCCCAAAAGGTTTCCACCCTCACACTGCATTGCAGTCTGGCTGGCACAAGCAGAAGGCAGGCATTTCAGGAGAGGAGTCAGGTGACCATAAACTCCAGAAACACTTCTCCAATTATACCAGTTGCAGAATACTGGCAGGTCTTTTCTTTGTCCAGCCAGCAGGGATGAGCATTTGTACAATCTTTCGCCCCTATCAGAACCCAATGATATTCTGATAATCTGTATTTTAGCTACCCTCTGAGCTGGAACTATTGCCCACATCTTTGAAAATTCAAATTTCCAGTGAAATGCAATGAAAGCTCTATCACTCCAGGGGCTTATGTACTAACACAGAAAACTGAGAAAGAACAAAAGGAGAGAGAGAACGAGGGGTGCTGAAACTGGCACCATAGTGTGCTAATACAGCACCAGACAGGGCAGGAGGTACTGAATGATGAAAAGTTTAGTGGGAAAAAGAAATGACACAGTCATGAAGAAGTCAAATAAAAGTAATTAAATGGGAACTAATGAGATTTGCCAAAACACTGACACAGTCAGAAGGATGGGAAATCAGTGGGCATTCACCTCCTGTGAGAAAGAAAAATGTGCCATGAACAGAGAAACACAAGACCATGGATGGGAAGTCCTCTGTGTAGAGTAAGGTGAAGAATAGTCCCTCTGAAAGCATTTGATTAGAACAAGACGTAGCAATGACTCAAGATGAGGCAGGATCAAGGCTGACAGTGATGGCTTGAGATATAGTGGTGGTGCATTCCCCCTTAACTCCTTTCCAGGCCGCAGTGCTCTCTGAGAAAATGCTTGTTAGGCCTTGTCTTTGAAAATGCCACCTGGGCTCAACTCTTTCTGGGCTTGTCAAAAAACACTGCTCTCAGAAGCTCCTAACAAGCTTCTGTTTTTTACAAGACCAGCCTTGGAAAATATTCCTTTGCTCTGAATGACATAACATTGCTATTCTCACACTTTCAAAGAAAGTGCCAATCCAGACTGTGGCCAGGATGAAACATTGTTGTGACTAAAGTCCACTCTCTTGCCACCCTACAAACAGCAGTTCAGAATGGGCCTGTTGGGAGATGCGAAAGCACCTAAGGGAGTGTTTTCTCTGACCTCTGAGGGGAGTTTTTCCACAGGTACTCTATCTTGCACTGACTGTGTCTGCATGCATACCCTTTGCATATATGCTATAGCAAACCTGGAAGTCAGGTTAAGTTATAGTAATAATTTAGGATAAATGCTGTTATTTCTCGGTCAGATTGTTACAGATAGATTGCTAAGGTATACGTTACGTTAAAGCACTGTTGAGTTTAAATATTGTTAAGCTTTAGGGAGCATATTTTTATTCTTATTTACACTGTCTTACACACATATTCTTAAGTAGTTTCAATTAATTTCTGTTTTAATTGCATGGGTTTTTTTGGTTTTGTTATTGCTTGCTAACCCCTTGTAATGCCTCAGTTGCCCTTTGTAAGAAGAGTGAATCTTGCCAATGAATCTGTTGTGCTTTGTAGTTTAATATTAAATCTGACTTTTGCTCATACCGTTGCTGGTGATGTTTTGAGCAATCTCAAACACACTTATCCAGGACAGATATGAAGGTGGTTTTAGAGCAGAATGGTTTCAAAAAGGTTTGGTTTTAACAATGCCAAATGAGTCAAAATTCACAAGCAATGGCAGTATAGCCCATATAGGTTGGACACACGGTAACAGAACTTTTAAAAGGCCATTGATGCATCAGGACTGAGAACTGAAACCAAAATTACATCTCTGCCCAGAGACTACTCCAGGATGTAAAAAAAGAAGGAAAAGAAAAACATCAGATCTCTGTGGAAAATCAGACAGAACAGGAATACCTACTGAAAATATACCAATGGCTGGGCATTTTCATTTCTTGGAACAGACACCAGGTTTTCTTCCTCTTATGGGGTGAATATTTGGCAGGCTGCACTATCTGAACTTGCTTAGGAGTAGTAATTATCAATTAAGTACTTTGAGTAAGTAAATGAAATATTCACATTCCTAGTTTGCTTTCAGACAGTAAGTTCATTATCAATATTTATTTATTTCCTCAGTATTCACAACCACTTGTGGTAATTTGCAGTCCCTCCAAGTAAACAAAAAAAAAATGCTATTCTAAGAATTTTAAACTACTGTGTAACTTATTCCCCTCTTTCAGAATTCATTTGCTGTAATTTAATTATACTCCTCTACTAATATGTGTTTCAAAGTACTTCATATGAAGGCTAAACAAAACAACATCCTAAACTTGTGCCATTTATTGTGACAATCTGTCAACTTGTTGTGACAGGCGTAACAGATTGGTAGCAAAAGCTGAGCAGCAAAGGCTGGCTGACTGACTTTTGTTTTAACAGATTATACTCTTGCTTGGCTACATTTTTACAAGTGATCAGAACTAGAAAGACCATTTTCAAAATAATTATATTTCCTTAAAGCTGCAATGTAGGTAGTGTTGCAGTTTTGGGGGAAGAAGCAAATCCATAGTTTTATCATCCACACAAGACCTTAGAAAAGACATGAACTTGATTGCATAAAGGAAATTTGGGATGCAGATGTCTTTCTGATATTTTAGGTATCACTGCACAGCAGAAGTGCTCAGATAGACATAGGTCCTGCAAAAAATCACAATTTTGCTCAAATGTATGGAAACCATAAATCTGGAAATTTCTTGCTGGGAAACAGAAATGGTAGTAAGAAGTTTCTGGAAACAAATTGACAGGCAGCCTCTGGCTGGCTCTGCTCATGACTTCAGCACCATCAAAGGCCAAATCTACCAGACATTAGTCCATGATCATGAAGGCCTCTGCCAAAACTCAAAATACTTCTGAAAAGGTCTGGAAATGTGCACACCAGTACAGCCAAAAACATACAAAGTGTATTTGAATGACACCAGAAATATCCCAGACAACCAATTTTCCAGAATTCACTAGCCACATACTTGACTGCACCAATAATAACCAGAGAATGAAGCAAGATCAAAACAGTATTGGAGGAAATACTCTCAGATCCATTTTTGTTTTCCTGCAAAAAAAAGCAGCCAAACAGATTAAAGATTAGTATAGTTCTCAACAGAAAGCCATTATTATAAACTTAAAGTGCACAATACCTCTTGAAATGTTATTTTCCAGTAAACATCTTATTTATACATTGTGACAATCATTTAATCAGATAGCAACCTGATGAAGATAGATCAATTAGTGATGCAGAGACTGTACTGGAATCAGGAAACATGAGAAGACTTAAGAAAAGGAGATAGAAATAAAAGTTGCATATAAAGATATTCAAGTAATTATGTCTGTTTTCATCCAGCAGAAGGAAGTGTGAAGATAGAGAAGACATTTTTATCTTGTGCTGTGCAAACATCCCACAAGATATTTCAAGAGAAGAAAATTACTTCCAAAAATGCTGTTAAATTCTACAGTGCAAGAAAATGGCCTTTCAAGTATCCTATTCTAGGCTTAAACTTAAAATAAATACAACAGCAAGAAGTTGTGAAACACCACGAAAAATGCAACCAAAGGATTTAGGGTACTTGCATGCTCTTTCTTTCCCAGACCCCAAAGCCAGGCAAAAGCCCAGCCCAGACAGACAAAGAGAAAGGAAAAATAATTGTCTGACTACTAGTCAGTACTTTCCAGACTCAGTAGAGAACACCAAAATTTGTTGGATGCTCTTCTGTAGCAGAAGACAAGAGCTGGTACTTCTAATGGTGCTCAGGATACCATTGGCTCTTACAGCCATGCCCCAAGAAGGGTGACAGCACCCTCAGTGCTTCCACCTTGCACAAAGCCCTTCTTAGGTCACATCAACAGCTGTCATTAAATTCTTGAGTTTTTCTAGCTAACATGACAGGGAGTCTGGAATCAAGAGTCCAGAAGAGGAAAATTAGAAAAAGAAGGCATTTTTGAGATCTCTAAAATGTGCTAAAATGAAACAAATATTCCTAACATTCTCAAAAGTTGTTTTAATTCAGAAGGATTGGCTTATCTAGAATTGCCTCCACTCTAACTCAGGTCTTAGGAAAACTGGTTTTTACTTCAAAAGAAATACCAGGAGGGCCTTTAGGATGCTTTTTATTTTTATTTCCCTGTATTAAGCCACTCACAAATGCTATATCAACAAAAATGCCATTCTACAAGACAATTTACAAAGTCTATAGAAATAAAATAATTCACTAGTAAATCTGAGAGACTTCATCAGAAGTCTCATATCATATTTCACTATGCCTGATATAATTTTGTACATGCAAATGCTCACTTCAATGACATTCATTAAAAATTCACAGAAGCAGTTGTTGCCCAAAAAGAAATTATGAGATTCAGCTCAAAAGTCATACTGCTGTCCAAATGTCCTGTTACCATTACAAAGTTTTCTGATTCTGTTCTATATGCTACATTTTTCACAAGACTTCCCTGGACCCATAAAAGCTGCAAGGCTGCCAAAGGAGTTTCTACGTCAGCAGATCTTTTGAAGTGAATGAGCCATAACATAACATGGACAAACTTAAGTCAAGTAAGAAAGAATATGGGAAAATGGAAAAGAAATTGTTCAGGAAAGTTCACCATTGCAGAGACATTTACTTCCCTGTCCCTTTTTGTTAACCTGAAAGCATGGCAGGGCTGGCACAAAGCTGTTCTTGTGACAATTTTCTCGATTCTCCTGTTAGACCACTGTTAAGTGGTACTGGCAATGTAATATTTCAGTACCTGGAAGCAGAGCAGCACACAACCAGACTCAAGGCATACAGCACAAAGCTAAGGTAACTGGAAGCTGAACCAGTTTGCACCTCCACCAAATACGGGCAAGTGGCAACAGCTGGTTGCTTGGCTGAGGAGCTGGGAGTCAGGGCACAAGGACAAACCAGTGGGGCTGAGCTGATGCACAGCTTCCAAGTGATGGGGAGCCCCTGGCACCATAACACCACAACCACAGGCTAATGGCTGCATCATTCCAGAGCTGGATATCAGTGTAGGCAGACAAGAACCGGGGAGAAAGCTGGAATGCAATGATGCCCTCAGGGCCCTGATGTTAGCTTCACAAGATTCATACTTTGCCCATACTGCCCTATTTGATCAAATATCTGAGATGTTCAGGGTACCTGTAGAACAAATGGAAAAGGTGCTAAAAGGAAAAAAGGACTAATAAAGAGAAGAAAGAGCTGAGGTAAAATGCCAGCTTTGAGGCTCTTAGCCATTTTTGTAGAGATGTTGCTAATCATTGATAAAATTTATTATTTATGAGCTTCTTTCTGATGTTTCAACAGGAAGGAAGAAGTTCCATGCAACCCCTCTGCTGTCCTTTCAGGAATACTGTGCCTAAGTGCAAACAAATACATCTACATAGCTGCAAAACACTATTAAAAACAGCCCAGGCAGGGTGATGTACCTACAACAGTTTTTGCTATTGTAATTTCATGACTGTGTCTTGGGATATTCTTGTGCTGCAGATGCCTAGGATATCATAAACTTTCCTCATGAAGGTTAGGTAACCACTTTTGGGAACCATCAGAACTTAGACTATGAATTGTCATTTATGCTGTTAAGACCGCCATTTAGAGCATTCTGCGTACATAGAACTTGCAGAGAACCTATGATCTCCTGGTAAGAAGTGGGGCTTTGCTGGTTTTTATTCTTTATCCCAAGCCCTGGGATGCAGAGAAATGGCTTAAAATCCCAAACTGTAACAAGTTAATTCTGGAAATGAAGCGCAGATCTTCGGTAATAAGTATATAACTTCCACTCAGCTAAAAGTTTAAACATCTAGGATCAGACTAAAAAGCTCAGTATTCATGGGACAAACACTTAATAGGGCAAATAGACCAAGGCAGTCAGTTAAAAATGAGGCCATCATTCATCTTAAATCCACTTAATCTAATAAAACTTTGGCACTCCAGAACACTTTCTTTAGGAAAGTGTGGTTCACCTGGTTGGCCCATGCTGTGCATAAGGAAAGAAATGTTCCTTCCTACTGTTATGGAAACTTCCCAGACTGACCATCCAGGAGCCACTCTGGCAGTCACTCTTGCACCGCCTGAGCCAGGACCAAGATATTCCCAGATACACCCCTTCCCCCACACTCACACAGTCAAAGCAGGTTTTCTTAAGGCATTAACCTCAGGTTTCCCACAGCAGTCTCAACATCCAGATCCTCTTGGAGCAATGACAAAACAACAAACCAGCAGCTCAAGCTGCTGCCTCCAAGAAGGGAAAACAAAGACTCCTGGGGTTACTTTCACAATCTAGGCACAGTGAGAGGGACCAATTTTGCTTTTATTTCTGCCTCAACACGTGTTATACATGAGGTGAACATGACTGTAAGGGCTGGACATGTGATGGCAGCCCTATCCCGGGAAGGCTGTGCCTGGCAGCCGGGCAGGGCAGGGGGAGATTCCACGACCGGGCTGCGAGTGATCCCACTCGAGGTGGGGCGGATGCCTGGGAAAAAATGCCTGGGAAATCGAGCTGTGGGAGGAGCCTCGACACATCAAAGCAAAGGACTGCGACACAACCAATGCCATTTCGCTGTGCGTTTCTTGGAGGGATCAGGGCTCGCCCGGAAGGCCAGCTTGGCTCTCCTGCCCCCT
>VXBI01001810.1:154855-169513 GCA_013397375.1 Toxostoma redivivum | reverse complement strand
ACAGAGCACACACACACACAGAGAGCACACACAGACAGAGCACACACAGAGCAAACACAGAGCACACAGACACAGAGCACACACACACACAGAGTACACACAGAGCACAGCACACACACACAGAGCACGCACAGACAGAGCACGCACAGACAGAGCAAACACACACAGAGCAAACAGACACACACAGAGCACACGCACGCGCACACACACAGAGCACACGCACAACCAAACTGCGGCCACTTGGAAATCGCTCCCGGCTGCTCCTGGGAGCTGCACAGGCTGATTTATTCCCGCCCGCAGCTGCCGAGCTCCATCTGCTGAGCTGCTGCTCACCGGCCGTGCCACGGCAGCGATCTCTCCCTGCCTTCTGCTTCTCTCTCCATCTCTCTTCCTCCCTTCCTGCTCTCTTTTCTATCCCTCTTCGGCAGGAACACTTACCCTTCTTAATCAATAAACCCTTCTCACATATAACATTGCTGCCTTTGTGTTTTATTTTCATCCGAGAAATCTGTCAGTAAGAATCCTCCTCAACTCCCCTTTTACAGCAGGATGGGACACATGGGTTGAGGTAAAGACAGTTTAACATGGAAAGTACAAGTCACACACAGAAGCAAAGCAAATCAAGGAATTCATTCATTGCTTCCCATAGGCAGGCAGGTGTTCATCCGCCTTCACGGGAGCAGGGCCCCATCCTGTGTAAGGATTAATTGGGAAGACAAACGCCATGGCTCTGAACTTCCTTCAGATTTTATTTCTTCCTCCTCCAGATTTATATGCTAAGCATGGCACCACAAGGTATGAGGTTGGGATATCCCTTGGGTCACTTGGGGTCAGCTGTCCCAGCTGTGTCCCCTCACAATTCCTTGTCCTTCCCTCAGCCTTCTCACTGGTGGGGTAGGTGAGGAGCAGCAAAGGCCTTGGCTCTGTGTCAGCATTGCTCAGTAATAAAAACATAAGGCTCACTTATCTTTCTTTATCAATAAACAGGTTTCAGATATAATATTGTCATATTTGTACTTTATTTTTGTCCAAGGGACATATCAAAAGAATCGTCCCTGATTCCCCTTTTACAGCAGGGCAGGACACATGGGAAAATTTGGAATTGTTGGCTCCTCTCGTATCTCCCTGACTGGACCACAGGTCCCCAGGCCCTTTGTTATGAAAGTGTCAGTAAGCTTGGGCTCCTGCCCTGAGAGCTCAACCTGCAGCTTGCACACTGTGCTACCTGCACCAAATATATTCTTCAACACTACTTCTCCATTCTCCTACATATTCACACCTGACTCAAGCTCACTCCAGACAAGACATATGTTCTTTGAATTTAGAAATCCAGCCACCTGATGACATGGGGTAAGGAGATAGGAGGACTCAGAACAACTGATTTACTATTACGGAGTAGTTCTGCATTTTCAAAGGCTAATCTTCATTTTCTAAATTATATTAATATTGTTGAAGGAAGTATCTGTGGAACTGGAACTGATCGTGATACTTACTCTCTAACTGGTGATAACAAGGCATTTTTACAAGAAAATATCTCTCTGGCAGCTGTGGTTGCAACACAGGTAATATGCTGCATACTATTTCAACATGTCTGCTCAGTGCTGTGTAGGAGATGGGATTGTTATTCATCTGTTTGTCCTGTGGGACATGGTAAGGGTATTCTGTGACAGCAATTTGTTCTTTGGCAATTCTTCATTGTGGTGCCAGCTCCTGCACAAGGCAGGAAACTGACTGTACACCAGCACTGCCGCGATGGTGAGGGAAGATGCACACAATCAATACGATTGGTAATGCAAGCTTCGATTTATTGCCAGTTACAGAGTCTTCTGATACCCTATTAGACAATGATTGGTCAGTTCTTATAAAGGTTACACTTGTATCTATATGATTTTCTTTCTCACCAGGGTTCTTCCTTGTTCTCATGAGAAACTTTGCTTAACCTATATCAGCAGGAAAGCAGGAAAGCAAGGCTACAATGTTTTTTGCTAGATCAGAACATCAGTACATATTGAAAATATCAGTACATGCAGCTTGTTCTTGCCATATCAATACTGTCCTTGCCACTTCAGCAGGGAAACTGCTCAAAGAACATTTTCTCAGGCCTAGTTCAGCAGGGAGACTGCTTAAACAATATTCACAGGCCTGCTTCAGCAGGGAGACTGCCTAAATAACATTTCCATAGAATCACAGATTTGCTCTTCAAGCCATTCTTCAACACAACACTGTCTTCCATACTGCTCTGTAGCAATCAATAGGCCTGTGCAAAAAGACAGCAATAGTGCAATTAACTCCTGGCAATTTTGGCATGTGTAAACAAGGATTATTAATATTCCCAAGGATAAGCACTATAACCTAGTTTAGCCAAACAGCCCTTTAAATCTGGCAGTGTTGGAGTCAGTAAGTCAGGAGTCTCTCTGAATCCTTCAGAGAGAGATCAGAATGCAGGGATTGAATTAAAGCCTTTGGGTGGAATGAGTTAGTGAGTAGATGGAATGAATAAGTGAGCAGATGGAGCACGTAAGTAAGTAAGTAAATGGAATAAGTTTTAAGTGCTTTTAGTGAGTAAAAGGTCTTAGATGCCTGAGAAGTAGTACATGTTCTTGTGAAGGTTGAAAAACATACTGGCGTTTCCTTAGAGGCTCCAAGAACCTAGCTTCAGACATAACAGAGTTAAGAATATTGCTTACGTTTTTCAGTTAGAACAAGATAGGCCATGTACGTAGTCTATACGTAGCCTGACATGCTAAGAAACTAGAATCCTAATAGGTTAAGAAGTAGTAGTCTGAGTTTGCATCTTAGCTAGTTGGAAAGTTTCTATTAGGGAGAACTGGGGCTCTATGCCATTGCTTTATGTCATTGCTTTTGCCACTTGCTTTTATGCCATGTGCTTTTGCCATTGCTTTGCTTTGTTTTTGCCTTTGAGACTGATGTACTACTGTAATAAATAACTTCATAGCAACTATTAGCTGCCTGGCTTTTTGAAAAACATAACCCGACAGCTGGGTGCCTAAGAGCACCTAGAGGTCAAAACCTCACATGGCAGTAAATAGAAATCTCACATAAAGCAATAAAAAATTGGAATTAAAATAAATTGGTAGTATTTAATCATACTTTGGAACATTAAAATTCTTGCATCAATTTTAAAGTGAGCAATGACATCTAGTGTGTAATGATGATAGTGTAACAAATCTCTCACCCTGAAACTGAGATCTCTGCACAAAGGACTGTCCCATTAAACAACATGAGGTTGTTTTGTGGCTGAACCCTTTATTTCACATTTTATTTTTTCCATTCTTTTTTTAATCTGAAAGGACAATTTAATCCAATTGTTTACTATGACCCACTTCATAGCAAAAGTCAGAGTCCTACTGAGTTATGTCTACATCAACTTGCCATGAAAAATGTAGAGATTTCCTTTTTCTTTCTTGAAAAAAAATAAACAATATACAGGGATTGACAGGATCTGTTTCCACTCATTAATGCCTCAGCCTAAAATTACAGGTTTTTTCTGTAATGATCTTGATGATGTGGTTTAGGGCACAGGGGGTTGCCATGAAGGAACAACTATAGCTACAAGTAAAGTAGAGCTTGCCTGTACAGGTTACCTGAACACAGCTCAATCACTAGCTTGTGATGATCCTATGTATTTAATCATCAGTGTGATTCCTGAAGACTTTCAGCTGTACCACCTGAAGCAGGAATTCTGGAGATTACCCATCAAAAAGTAACATTACCTGAGAAAAAAAGAGCAAAAAAAGACGAATAGTTCAATACAATCTTCATAATGACTGCATATTTTGGGATCCAGCAGGATGCTGCCTGGTCTGTGCAGAAAAATGACAAATGAATGCTATCTAACATTTTGCTTGAACAGTTTTTCCATTCAGAAAAATATCTGCAATGCAATAATGAGAAAAGCAGAACTGTGAAGCATTTTATAAGGCTGATTACCTTTCTAGGACATATAATTTGATACATGTTTTGTTTATCCAGAGTAAATTCAGTGGCTGAAAAGATTAATTGAACCTATTTTATGTTATTTGTACATGCTCTCACAGAGAAAGTAACTTATTTTTTTTTCTAATTGACTCTTTTACAATAGCCTGCAATTCACCAGCAAGAGTAAAATGACTTTTCTAAATTTAGTAGTTCATAAATCTTACAAGATATAAGTCCATCCAGTGGTTTGTTGTTTTGGGCTTTTTTCCTTCTTTTGTATATCCAAATAAAATAGGAGTGCATGCAGAAGATGCACAGTATTTGCTTTTGCTTTTCTCCCTTCCCAAGGTACAGGAGGCATCTTTCAGTTTACTCATGCTCTCCTCCCTACTCTCTCTCCCTCTCTCCCCATAAACATAAATGTATGCAAGTATACACATACATGTGTGTGTACGTACATTCATTTTCAGCTCTTCAGCTAACTGCTATGACTTCAAGGCACAAAGCCCTTGGTTTTGGAGGAACTTTGTGACCTGGCTCATGTAATTGGCAGAGGATTGAAATTAACATCCCAGCTACACTCACTGGGTGAACGATCTTAAAAAAAAAATTATCCTCTGAATGTTTTTCCCCTATGCACTTGACATTCATCTCAATGCCTTGGACAGCAGCTTTTCATTTAGTTGTGTCTTGTTCTGTGCATAACACACTGGGTGGATGTGGTCAGAGAGACATCTAGTGAATTAGCTTGGAGAATTATTTCTCACAAGTTTGAGTTTTGCCCTGTTCTCAGGGTGATAAGGAGAAAGTTCCCAAGGTGATAAACATGGTCAAAAACAGATTGGAATTCGTGAAAAACAAGTTGGAAAAATAAGAAGGAATTCACAACAAGGACAGACACCTGGTGTTTTTTCCGTGGGACACATCTGGGGAGATGTTTATTCCTGTGGACCAATGAACTACGGTTCTGTTCCGCACATCGGAACATGCTTTAAATATGGACTCTCGGTTCAATAAAATCGGCTTCTTTTCCCAAAAGGAGTCAGTGTGCTTTGCTGTTCCTTTTGTCTCTCTTTCCTTTTATTTAGGTCTGATACCACAGGTGGGTCTCTATCAGCTACAGGTTTTCAAAAGATAAACTGTATTATTGCCACAAATACACTGGTTCACATGTTATTCATCAGACTGAAGACTAACTTAGATGTGCAGTTGGTCACTCCACACCTTGGGCAAAAAATTCTTCAGGCTCAGCATTCCAAAGCATCCTAAGAGGGGACTTTTCCTCTGCCTTCCATCAGTTCTTGCTAATAAAAAAGGCTTGCTTCAGTTAATTCTGCTCCCCCTCTGGAGACCACTGACAACATACCTACATGAGCAGGTTGCCTAGCTAGGCTTGGGATGTTTCCAGGTCTTCTGTCACTTCATGGCAAAGGCCATGAAACCTGTTGAATTGCAGACAATTCTAGCTTGCTGTAAACCGACACTTGAAACTTCTTTAAACTGAGGCACTGAGCATCTGTGACACTGCTGATGATTCATCTGCCAATAAAATGTTCAATAGATACATATGACAACAGCAGCAGCATTTTCTGCAGCCACCTTTTGGATTCTGGTCCATATCCCACCTCTCTGGAGCCTCTAGTCCAGCTCCAGAATGGTTATCAGGTACTGGCACACCAGAAGCCCCATGCGAAGGGGAGGATCCCAGGAGGCCAAAGCAAATAAAAGCAGTTGCACAAAGACGCACCCTCTCCCTTTCTAACTTCCTCTTCTTGAAATCTGGGTAACTTAAAGTTGGATGGGTTAGAGTTTGCTAAGTCAATGCCTTGTGAAATGCTTTATTATGGTGAATAAAATGGAGAGTACAATGGAGCTGATAAAGTGGCCTGATATCTTAGGCCTGATCGAGCAGAAACCGTGGCAGAGACAGACACAGATAAATGTTCCCTGGGCAAGAAGTGACCAAGAAACATGTTGTGAAAATTTGTGATAATGTTACCAGGTGATGTGATGTTAAAAAGAGTGTGTAACCAATGGGAAGTTGTTACCAAAACTAGAACTCTATATAAGTGCCATACAAGTAAAACCCTATATAAATGCCTTGTATACTCAATAAAATTGGCTTCTGATCACAACTCAGAATGACCCCCGTCTCTCCATCACTGTTACTTTATATTGACTTAATGTTTTAAAACTCGCTATGTGGCCTTATTTTCTAAAGTTTGCCTGTAGAAGTTTGTTTAACCTCCTGAGAATGTTGTGTTTTCTCCCATGTGCCTATCTCAGGGAATAAAAAAATTTAACCTGAAACTTCGAGAAACACGTCAGGAGAGTCCAGGACTTTACACCCCAGGTCTGGTAGAGAAGGCACTTTTTTTCAAAAGGCACCTGGAAAGCAGGTAGAATATCCAGGGAAAGTCAAATAGGCCCAAATAAGGTAATGTGGGTTGCTAAATCCAACACCACTGCTGACTGAAGTCTTCTCTAAGCTTAAAAAATTATACCAGGGAAACTCTGGAAGAGGTTTGATAAATCTCATTTCCTACCCTGAGCTGATTAAGGCAGCTGAATCCTTGTCACAGTTTTGGCTGGGATTTGAGTTAATTTTTTTTTAGAAGCAGGTACAGCACTGTGTTTCAAATTCAGTGTAAGAATGATGCTGATAATACACTGATGGCTTGATTGCTGCTAAGAGTGCTTACTCTGAGTCAAGGACTGTTCAGTAGTTCATGTTCTGCCAGTAAGGAAGTGCACAAAAAGGTGGAGAGGAGCACAGTCAGAACAGGGAACTGGAACTGGGCCAAGAGATGTTCCACAAAATATAATGTCACACACAGTATATAAACTGGGGGACCCCAGAAGATGGTCTGTCTGGGTTTGGCATTGGCCAGCAGGTGGTGAGCAATTGTATTGTACATGACTTACTTTTCTTTGGTCTCTTCTCTTTCTCTCCTTTTTATTATTATTACTAATACTATTATTATATTTTACTCCAGTTCAATTATTAAACTCTTAACCAACAAGTTTCACTTTTCTTTTTCCCCCCAGTTCTCCTCCTCATCCACTGGGTAGGGTGCTGTGAGTGAGCAGATGCATGGAAGTTAGTTGCCAGCTAGGGTTAAAACACAACACTTTCTCTATGCAAGCAGAATTCTTTGTAGCAGCTGACATCAAGTCACATTGCTTACTCACACTTTGCAGGTAGGTGCAGCAGGACCGATGAGCCAGTTTACACAAAGCAGCACTGGGAAGCAAGGGCTGCCTGTATCACACTTATTTTCCCCAGTTGTGCTCACTGCCGTAGACACCCTTCACATTTCAATGACAATTTCCTAGTAATGAGTGTTATGAAAAACAAATGAGGTTTCCGACACGGTAAATGTCCCTGAAGTATTGAGAATATTTTCTAACAGCTTGCTCTTTCCAGTGTTTGCAGCAGATCCCTGACCATGCAGCATGCAGGTCCTAAGCCCTCAAGAGCAAATTCCCAGGGGACTCCTGGGTGGTGCAATGTTTGCTCCCTCAAAATAGAGAAGCAGCCCTGCAGTTCTCTTTTCTCATTGCACTGACATTTTTAAGTTGAACCATTTCCTGATCACTCTGGCAAAGACCATACCACATCCCACCAGGTCTTCTCTATTCCCAACCAGTAAGTCTAGTGCATCTTTCCTAGTATTCTCTGAGTACTTATAATACAAAGTTCTCTCCCACAGACTTCAAGAATTTTTCAAATCTGCTCACCACAGCAGGACGGCATTTCCAGCTGGTCTCTAGAAAGTTGAAATCTGCCATAAGGACAAGGGTTGCTGATCTGGAGATTTCTCCTAACTGCCTGTCAAATTAACTTCTCAGCACTGGCACCTCAGCTGGGCAACTGATAGAAGACACTACATCTGCTTTGTTTTTCCTCCCTTCATCCTCATCCAGAGGTTCCCAACCACATAATCACCAACTGTAAGGGCTGTACCATCCAACCTCTCCCTTCTATTTAGTGCAACAGTTCCACCTTGCCCTGCCTTCTCCTCAAAAGCCTGTACCCTCCATTCCACACTCTGGTGTAGGACAAGCCCCATTTATGCCAAAGATACCCCAGCTCTGTGAATGGACCAAGGCTTCCAGTCAAAAGCACTTGCACCATCAACCACGGAGCCATCTGCCAGGGACATCCCAGTCCCTGCACCCCTGCCCTCCAGAATTTGGAGGGGCTGTCAGGGCCAAACAGAACAAAGGGAGCCACCACATTCATTCTTAAGAGATGCCAGAGAGCTCTTAGCAGCTAATAGCCAGAGGAGCAAGACCACCACTATGGTCTTGCCACTA
Source organism: Toxostoma redivivum (assembly GCA_013397375.1). Taxonomy (NCBI): domain Eukaryota; kingdom Metazoa; phylum Chordata; class Aves; order Passeriformes; family Mimidae; genus Toxostoma; species Toxostoma redivivum. Next base: position 161,254 of record VXBI01001810.1, on the reverse strand, counting down.
CAGTTCATAATACGTGGCCCCCAGGCTTCCAAGTGCCCTGGCTCCTTCAGACATTTGTGCTCCCTGAAACCTAACCCTAAGGTAGGGACCAACCTGACCCCTGCAGCCCCAAGATGCTCTCAGAGCAAGAGTGGAGGTGACTGACTGTCATCACTCCCGATTCTCTCTCAGGCTCAGTCAACGCGTTGGGCAGGGGTAGCCCTTCTCCACAGCCTGGGCACTTCCAGGTGATGAATACCATGGTGAGACAAGCTGCCCCCTTCAGCCCCTGGATAACCACAGTGGAGGAGAGACCCACCTATAGTCTGTGGAAAAGCCCCACTCCAGAGCAGGTAGTGATGCCCTGATGGAAGCTACAGCCCATGGAGATCCCACACAGGAACAGGTTCCTTTCAGGAGCTGAAGCCTGTGCTTAGGAGAACACACAGAAGCAGCTGGAGCAATCTGTTTCAGAAGTAATGCACACCTGTAGAAAAGGCCCATGTTAAGAGCAGAGGAATAGTGTAAGGAATAAGAAGCAGCAAGACTAAATGTTATAGACCACAAAACCCACTCCCTATCCTTCTGCACAGCTGGCAGAGGAGCTGAATAGTCTGCAATGAAAGTGAACTTGAGAAGGAAGGAAATTCGTTTTAGTTGTGCCTTTGTTTCTTATCCCCCTACTCAAATTTTCATTGGCAATAGAAGTTATTAATTGTCCCCAACTCTATCTGGCTAGTCCTTCTCTCAACCCAGCTTTCCCATTTTACTTTCTCCCCCATCCTGTGGAGAAAGAAAAGTGACAGAGCAGCTTGGTGAGTATCTGGCAGGCAGCCAGCCAAGGTCAAACTCATGGAGGTATTGCAGGAGAGACAGAGAAGGTAGCCTCCTCATTCAACCCTCAGAGCTTCTGCTGTGCACACAGAGAAGGGCCAAACCTGAAAAACAAGACCCTGCCAGAGCCCTGTGCATTGCACATACCTGCAGCAGGACATCTAAGATGTGCTGAGCTGGGTGAATGTTGTTTATTTCAAGGAGGAAGTGTTTTATTGCCAAGGCTACACAAGACAGAGGTCTTTCAAATATGTAGCCATAGGGTACAAAGAAGAGGAAAAGAAGGCTGCACAGCTGTAGAACACAAGGCAGAATGCACAAGGCTTCAATAAGGGAAATTAAAAGAAATCTGAAAAAAGAAAGTTTCCCAAGGGAATATTCCTATGTTAGAAATGGTAAGACAGAGCAGCCACCCAGCTTTTGGGAAAACGAAATACTGAACCAATCCCACACAATCTGATCAAAGTTCCTGCTTTCCGTGAAGGCTTGTACCAGCTGATATCCAGACAACCTTCCAACCTGGAGTACACCAAACTGCACATCCAATGGTCTGGATACAGAGACACTCAAAACCAAAAGAAAAACCTCCACTTGCAAACACACAGTATATGTAAATATATTTAAACAAATAACAAAAAAAATCTTATTGCTTTATTCAAATTTTTACATAGTTTACCTTAAAATTACTCAAAGTTCTTCGAGAATTTCTGTAGAAATCATTGACTACTTTTCAGCAGAGATCAGCTTAAACCAAAGAGATTGAAATGATGCTAGAATTTAGACTGAATCACTTTTTATGAACTAAACAATGTTTCTCTTGTCTAAAAAAAGTAATCCCCATAAAATGCATTTCCTGGCTCTTGTTTTAGGCTCCTTTTCTGTTGTTTGGTTTACACAAAACTTTGAAATACTCTGTAGATGGCTTTATGAAATTAAAACTTCCAAACAGTCCTCTAACAAGCTTTTAAAATTACATACTAGCAATATTCTATCCTCTTTGACTGAAAAGTGCATACACATTCAAAAGTTTATACATTTCCTAGACATCTTTTGAACAGACAGAAACTCTATCAGACATTTTAGTTCTCAAGGGAAAAAAAAGGAGTTTAAAAGAAAAAAAATTCACAGTTTTAACAAGTGTTCCAAGGAAAGCCTACTACATTTTTTCTTCAGGAAAATCAAACCACGAGGACCTGTTGACAAGTCTCTTTGGCAGTCTTAGTATCAATGGCTCTCTTTCTGGACACTCTAAGAAGGAAGTCCTGGGGGAAGGCAGTTGACTGGAAGGCGCTGCTGGTGCTTCCTGAACACAACTGGTTACAGTTTCTGTGTGAGAGGTGCTACTGCTAGTATTCACTGTTGTAACACTCTGATCAGCTACTGTTTCTTGAAGTTTGACATCAGCATTTCTAACACCACCATCTAAGTTTTCCCTTGTGGCAGGGATACCATACTTTCTGTCTGCTCCTCCAGTTTCCTCACATCCTGTCCTCCTCAGAAAAGAAGATGGAGACTCATTTTCCCTCTCATTTATCTGCGCTGTCCCTGTAATACTGCTGTCCCATTCAGTACTTTCTGGCTCCTTGCTACTATCACTATCAATCGTAATCACCACTGGAGAAGAATGTACCGAGTTACTCATGTGATGCTTCCGGTGTTTCTTCTTATGCTTTTTCTTTTTCTTTTTAAGATGCCTCGTTGTGTCTGTTGCCTTTCCTTCATAGACTATCTCCACACTTGGACTCCTCATTTTCTTCTTCCTTTTCTTACGCTTTGTTTCGCTGCTTCCACGATTGTCTGACAGGCTATCTTCATTTTTATAGCAGTCACTAAATTTTGAGGAAGTTTTCTTGGAGTCATTTTCTCTTTCTAGACTTGTGCTCTCCATGAATGCATTCTCCAGGTGGCGAGTTTTGTACTTCCTTTTTCCACCAGGCTTTTCACTTTTCATTCTGTCAGTTCCTCCAGAAGGAGTCCTTGATCTGTTGCTTGACCGACTCCTTGACCTGCATCTTTCATAACAGTAATAGTGTCTCTCATGGAGTCCCCTCTGGCTATGCAGATCTGTCCTCTCAATAAATGATCGTATCCTGTACTCTGGACTAGTAGATTGCCTTGAGTAAAGAGTATTAGACCGAGTCCTCCTTCTGCTGGAGGATTCATAGCTGTCTCCAAACACCTTTCGACTACAGAAAGCAGAACCCCACTGGTGTCTACTTTGATAACTATCTCTTACATAATAGCGATCGCTGTCTCTACTTCTTGATCTCCTTTTACTGTGGCCTTTACTACGTGAACGTGACCTGCTCACTTCTCTGGATGGAGTGCTCTCACCACTTAGAGAGCCCCTCTGGCTTTTCAGAGAAGCTCTGCTGTCATGAGCCCTGGACCTTCTGCTGCTTCTTTTGCTCCTATGTTTGCTACTATCTCTGCTTCTTGATCGTCTCCTTTTAAGTTGGCTTTTGCTACGGTGCTCCCTCCTAGACTGATGGCCATGACTGCCTCGACTGTCCCGTGAACAGGACTGTGGGCTTCTGGACTTTCCCTTTTTAGACAATCTGTGATTCCAAGGGGAGCATACTGTGTCACTCCCTGGAGAGGGGCTCCAACTCAAGTCTGGTGGAGGGAGATCTTTTCTTTTACATTTGTTCTTCTCATCTTCTTTTGATTCCATCTTCTCAAGTGCAGGAGACAAACAGCTTCTACAAATTCCTACATCCTCCCTGTATGTTGGGGAATGTGGTGAGAAGCTCCTGCTTGGTTCACTGTCACTCCAGCTGTGACACTGGACAGGTCGCTGTTTCTTGACATCTTCCCCTTTTTCTTCCTTGATGGAATCCTCCGAGTCAGAGGACAGCTCAACCACTTCTGGTGTCCTCTCAGCTAAGGGCTTTACATACCCAACAATGACACAATTGTCTGAGGAAGAGCCACTGTCATTTGAGTCAGCATTAGCCTGTAACTCAGTTTGCAGCTTGGCTCTTCGACTCCCTATAGCAGAGTCCTCATCAGAGCTTTCTGACGACTCCAGAGGAGAAGCTATGGTTGCACGAACCTCTTCTGAAACGGAGTAGGAAGGTCCTGGCGTTTCATCATCCCAGGGGGCCTGACCAAGACCAGGCACAGACAAGCTATTATCTGGCCCTTGTGGGTATGCCACGTCTGGAGATATTGTAATAATTGATGAGTCTGAGTGGCTTCCTTCCTCATATGATGGTGCAGGACAGTCATAATTGGCATGCTGATCATACGCCTCTAAGTTAAAAGGACAACGAGCAAAACTGATGAATTCATGCAGGAAGTGCTCTGTCCGATTCAGCAAAAATGGCTTTATATCATCAGCAAAGGCCTGACTTTCCAGATCGTATCTGGTTACGTTACTCATGATGATGTGCTGCACAATATTGATCAAAGATCCGTGGGCACCAAACAGGACTGTCAGCTCTCGCTTCAGCCAAGGAACCAAGCGGTGAAGGCAAGCAGGGTTGCGGCGGAAGAACTCCGCCGAGATCTCTCGGTATCGGCCACCGTCCTGAATGCTGCGGATGCGCACGCCAGTGCGGTACAGAGCCCTGCGGAAGTTGATCATGTCCTCCTCCTGGATCTGTCGCAGAGATCTGCCCTCTGCGCTCGCCTTTCTCCTTGAGGCCAGCCTCCTGATCATCTGCTGAATCTCTCTGTGCCTGTGTCGCGTTGGCTCACTTGACAGCCCTTCAAACAACATCCCGTTATCTGGAGGGGACAGCATCCTTCGGGAAGGGGAACTGCGCGTGCGGCGTTCCCTGGTTAAGGTGGTGCGATAGCGAAATCTCCGGCCATCAGGGCTGGCAAAAGAGCTGGTTTCTAAAGGGCTCAGTATGTACTCCTTAAAGTCATCTTCAGCACGAATCGTATGAAAAATGGAGAAAAAGGGCTGCTTGCAGAGCGGGCATTCTGCTTTGTTCTTTGACCATTCTTGGACACAGCGGAAGCAGAACCTATGCAAGCAGCGATCTAGATATGCAACATTGTCAAATCTATCCAGGCAGATGGGGCATTTGGAGTCGGGAGACGCATCTGTCGGCAGCTTACTGGTGCTGGCTTTTGGCGAAAAATTGCTATCTTCTGCAAACTCTTTTTCTGAAGTCATGTTCTAGAAAAGACAGAGACAGAAGATCATTGCTATCACGGAGAGACAAAAATCTTACACTCTAGAATCAGAAACCCATAACAATTGCTTTTAAGGTTGCAAAACCCAGCAGTGTCTCTGAGGGAATGCTGAACAAAGAGGCACCATGACCTAACTGCTGTGTTTGACTTCTCTTCACAGTGAGATTTAGCTCTTCAGTGCTGCAAGCTTTACATAGCACCTGAATCATGCTGTCATAGATGAAGGTAACAGGCAGGCCTGTCTTCTTCCCCACTCTTAAATAACTCCTTTGATGTGGTCAGTAAATTCATGATTTACATGGTATTCTCCAAAATATGGCTTAAAAAATCTAGCATTTATACATGAAAACTATGAGAACAGTTAGTTTTGTGCTTTAAAACAAACCAGCCAAAAGAATTGCACTTGAACTATGTTATCACCTTCCAAGTTCTGCTGGACCTGTTCTGTTCCTGCACACTCTGCCCCTCTTTGTTGGGCATTCATGCTGGACCACACACAGCTTGTTGGATTAGACAATCTCCAAGGATGTACGCCTGCCAAAATAAGTATTTTTTTTCAAGACTGAAACACAAACAGCCAGATGTCATCCTCAAGCACACAATACTTTTTATCTAGTCAGGCTGGTTTTGCCTGAGACAGTAAATTTTCTTAATAGTGACTTATCTGGGGTTGAGTTTTGAATTTGTGTTGAACACAGTATTGATAATACAAAGATGCTTTTGTTATTGCTGAGCAAGGCTTACACAGAACCAAGGCTGTCTCTGCTGCTTGTACTTCCACACTGGTGAGGAAGCTGGGGGCACATAGGAAGCTGGAAGGAGACACAGCTGGGACAGGTGACTCCAACCCACTAAACGGATATTCCAGACCACGTGACACCATGCTTTGTACATAAAGTGGGAGGGAAAAGGAAGAAAGGTAAGACATTTAGAGTGATGATACTTGTCTGCTCAAATCACATTCACATATGATAGGGCCCTGCTCTCCTGGAGATGGCAGAATACCCACATGCCCATCAGAAGCACTGAATTAATTCCTTGTTTTACTTTGGTTGTGTGCATGGCCTTTGGTGTCCTTATTTAACTGCCTTTATCTCAGCCAATGAGTTTTTCAGCTTTTACCTGTTCGTTTTTCTCCCTGATCTCACTGGTCAGGGAGTATGCGAGCAGCTGCCTAGTGCCTGGCAGCTGGCTGGGGTGAAATAATGAGAGATGTCAAACATGGTCAACAAAAAAAAATCCACCTATTTAAAAGTTATTTTAGGTTCTGGCGTTACCCTAAGGTATTACAATCCAGTGGAAATAAGTTTCAAAAGCTATTAGCTTATGTTTTGCAGCCGGTCTGGCAGCAGGCCTTCCCCGCCTGCAGGACACCAGGCACCGTGCGGGAAATGGGGCAGCGGCAGCAGCAGCGCCCGGATGCCAGGGGCGCAGCCC
>VXBI01001810.1:80740-154537 GCA_013397375.1 Toxostoma redivivum | reverse complement strand
GGTAAAAGCGACGACAGTCGCAGCGGTGCCGCCGCCAGCGCGGAGCGCGCTGTGTTCCGGAGGCGGTGGCTGCCGTGGGGATGTGTACCCGGGGTTTTGTTCTTCAGGGTGGCCGGCCTGCAGCAGCTGGAGAGCCGGTTCCTGCCCCAGGGACTGCCCTAGGTAATGGCGCAGCCCACCGGGAGCGAGAGTTTGGCATTGTCTCCGGGGTGCAGAGGAATCCATCGAAGGCTGAAGAAGCCGTGTGGTTGGTTGGGCAAATAAAACATAAATAGCACGTAGGGAAGAGATAGATAAAGCATAAGCCGCTGTTAGGAAAGAGAAAAATAGCTCTTCTTACTGATTTTTACCAGCACATACCTGCAGGAGACACAGGTGTGCAAAGGACACGGACGAGGCCAGCTGTGCAGGCTGCCACAGTTCCCGCATATTGTTATAAATGAGAGACAAAAGTCTCGATATTTAGCAAAATTTAGATTGCTTTATTTGATATAGACAGAGCAAGCAGCGCGCTGGGGGAACGTGAGGGGTCACCGCCCAATCGACGTCCCGCCGAACCTGGTTTGCAGCTCCTTTTTGTAGTATGGTCTCCCGTCGTAATCAATAATTTTTATGTTCTTTGCTGTCCCAATTTTGCTGGGTAAGCAGTGGTGAATAAACGTTCTCCAGGCGATAGACTAAACATGTACAAATTCACCAGACTTCCAGGCGATAATCAATCACAGATAACCATCTGGTCCTGGTAGAAAACCTGAGAAGTTTTGGAGGTCTGGCTCTTGAGGTACACAAAGGCAGGAAGGGCTATTGCGAAGTCTGATTTTGCAAGCTGGTAGCCGATACAACTTATTAGGAAAAACATACCATAATATTACATAACATAACAAGGTGATTTTAAACTGAATGATTTTATCATATAATTTCCTTTATCTAGTGTCCATGTTTCACTTCAGAGCTTGGTATTCTGGTTTATACAAACCCCATGTGATTGACACAAATCTTTTATCAATTATCACAATTTATTACACCAGGATTTGTGCAAAACATGAGCACAGCCAGCCCTGTCTCTTTTCTTACCCACACTCAGTATGGACTAAGGTTTGCAAAAGCACGCATGAATTCACAGATCCCAAAGTACCAATGCAGCCCTTCTGTTCGTATGATAACCCTGCCCCATATCCTGAGCCATTTTACTCATTCCCACACACCAGCTTCTCCTGCTTCTTGCTCAAGAGCAAATGCATGTTCTGGCACTTCCCAACAGGCACTTCCTGCCTGAAGATCTCCCCAGGTAGCAGCATGAGCCTATCCTTCATGATCTGCCTGAACCCAGGCCCTACTTCCCACCATAGGTAGCCCACCTTGAAGTTTACTCAGGAGTTACATCCCTGCCCCCAGTAATTTTCCCTGGTGTTCAGGGCAGTTGCAGCCTCTCTTGTGTTCACAGCAGGCAGCACGAGTCATGTAGGCTGTAACCTGTAGTCCTGCTTTCTGTGTGGGTGCCAAGACTCACTCATTTTACTTGCCTCAGTTCCCCAGTAGGTGCACCAGGAGCACATGTATCCATCCTGCCCTAGTGGCTGGAGCCTCACTGTCACCTGCACCCTTTGCTGGCATCAGGGCTCTTACCCAACCCTGATGGGTCAGCTCTTAGGCAAGGTGGGCAGTTGGACAGTTCATCTCTGGGTCATGGGAATATAAATGTATGCTTGAAAGGCATTCAGGCACTTCACAGGGTTTATAACTTCTGAGCTGAAAAGAAGCAATTCTGGAAGTAAGATGGATCTGGTTTGAGGTGCTGGCTTTCTACACAGCTGTGAAGAGCAGAACTTATGTGGCTCCTCTGCCCATACAGATTGGCAGCACCTTATCCCACATAACTCTTGAAGCAGTGGAGCCTGGCTGTCCTCTGTCTTCAGGTCCTCTGGGGTTCTTTGGTCAGCAGCAGGAATTTTCCCTGCCAGCAGCTTTGTGGGACTAAGAGTGTGGAAAGGTCTCATCTCATGTCTTCCGGAGCACCAGCCGCAGCACTAGCAGTGCCCATGCTGTTGACAGTGGTATCTGCAGTCCCTGAGCAGGGACAACCCCCAGCCCTCTTTCTGGTGTGCTCTGGCATCCTGGACAATGCTTTCTCAGGCACAGCAGCAGCAGCTCCTGTGGGAAGAGAGATCAGTGGAAGGTTCAGGTTGTTCAATTCCTGAGTTTGTTCAGCATCTCCCATCTCAGCTACATCACCCTGCAAATACATGAAAATTGTCATAGACCTATAGCAGTGCTCCTCCAAAGGTTTCTGGGCTGACAAGCTCTCTGCATCTCTACTGGCTTTGTCTGAGCCAAAGCTGACTAGCTAAATCATTCTTCACTGTCCACACCATAAAAGTTCAGCTTCAGTGTGCTCTTTTCTCGCTGTGGTGTTGAAGCCTTTGCCAACTTGCAGTTATCCACTCCTTTCCCTGGGTTGTCTGTCCAGCAGCATGACACTAAGAGCAGGAGTTAGAAATAGTCTCTGACCACCATCCTGCCCCAGGCTGGGTCCTCTTTAGTGTTATCTTCTCAACATTTGTTTCAGGTTCCACCACTGGCAATGCACCCGGCACTGCACATGGGCAGGTACCAGTCAGTTCAGGGTTGTGGCCTGCTCTGCGGCAAACCTTCCAAGCGTCACTTTGCAGCCAGCTCAATGGATGTCTCTCTTTTTTGGCTTTGTTCCTTCTGGGCAGCGAGTGGTTGTGATCACGTAGAGGTGCTTTACTTCCGAGCTGCCACGAGATGGCAAAATACTTCTCAACATCCTCTCCAAGCTGGCTTGCCTGCACCACAGGCTGGAGCCGTGCACGACTATCGGGAAGTGCAGCAGCAACAGCAGCTGAATTTCTCTCCCTTCATCTTAGCTGCTGCTCAGTGTGTATGCTTGGGGATGCTTCTGCAAAAATCTTGGAGGACCAAGACCTGTCCGTTTTCTCTTGTCTCTGAAGTCCATGGCAGAGACTATGACTGCTTACAAGAGAGATGAAACACTTGATAATGTTCTTGCTGATGACAACGACCTTGCTCAGTGACAGCCAGAAAGTAGAAGGAGACCTTCTTCTTTATAGCATGGCCCTTAGCTAACTAAGAAACCTGTGTGATGTTTCTGCATATATTAAAAGAACTGAGAGCCTCACTCAAGAGCTTTTACTTCTCTAGTCTGCCTTGACTATTCTCTGTATCCTCTCTCCTGTACTGCTGTCATAGCTTAATGCTGGAGTAAATGTCAAGGGTCCTAGAAACATCTTCAGTTCCACATCCTGATGCTGACCTGAAGTCATGTCAGTGTGATGGCAGACACAAGAAGCCACTTTTACCTCCCTCAGAGGTAACACAAGAGTGGGATTAAAAGCCGCATAGAGGTTTAGAAAATACCTCCTTCTAGTCTAGTGGGAAGATGCTGATTTTGCCTGGGGTAGAGATAATTTTCTTCCCACTGTCAGGCTATGATTCGAATTTATGCTGATAACATGGGGATGTGTTTTCTTCTGCTGAACCAAGGCCTTTGCTGCTCCTCACCTACTCACCAGTGAGGACACTGAGGACGTATAAGGAATTATGAGAGGACATAGCTGGGACAGCTGACCCCATGTGACCCAAGGGATATCCCAATCCCATACCTTATGGTGCCATGCTTAACATATAAATCTGGGGGAAGAAGAAATAAGGGGAGGAAGTTCAGAGTCATGGCATTTGTCTTCCCAAGTCATCCTTACACAGGATGGGGCCCTGCTCTCCTGGAGATGGGTGAACAAACACCTGCCTGCCTATGGGAAGCACTGAATGAATTCCTTGATTTGCTTTGCTTCTGTGTGTGACTTATACTTTCCCTATTAAACTGTCTTTATCTCAACCCATAAGTTTTTTCAGTTTTACCCTTCCAGTTGTCTTCTCCATCCCACCACAGAGGAGTGAGCAAGTAGCTGTGGGTGTTTAGTTGCTGGCTTGGGTTAAACCACACCAACATAGGGCTCAAAAAACTCAGATTATGACAGTCTAGACTGGAATGTGCTAGATGAAACAGCTGTTATGGCTGTTTAATTATTAATCAGCAGGCTCCAGTGCTTGCCCATAGGGGTCATTTGCCTGACTTTATTGCAATCCAGATCTTGTTGGTGGCTGTTTGCTGTAGCACTGTGCTTCCTATCACCTCACTTTACTGTGTCTGGGAACATTTTGATAACAGCCAGGATGTGTCTGGGCTGGCACATGGCCAGGCCATTGCAGCTGTGTGCTGCTGTACTGGATAGGCTGGAATTCCAATATGAACTTGAGTCAAAGGGACTGTAAGCTCTGGATGAATCCATGTACAGGGGAAGAGTGTGAGGAGTCCTTTCCCTGAAGTAGAAGAAGGAGGGGCAGAAGGTAGTCCAGGTGATGAAGTAGAGATTCCCCTGCAGCCCATGGTGAAGTCATGGTCAGGCAGGCTGTCCCTCTGCATTCTCTGGAGGTCCATGGTGGACCCTGTAATTGCTGTTGTAGGAGCCCCTTGTTGCTAGCCAGACGAGAATCAACATGAGGAGTTCATTACTCTATTAAACCCTTCAATCTGGCACAAAATACCCAGGGGTTGAANAATGAATTCCTTGATTTGCTTTGCTTCTGTGTGTGACTTATACTTTCCCTATTAAACTGTCTTTATCTCAACCCATAAGTTTTTTCAGTTTTACCCTTCCAGTTGTCTTCTCCATCCCACCACAGAGGAGTGAGCAAGTAGCTGTGGGTGTTTAGTTGCTGGCTTGGGTTAAACCACACCAACATAGGGCTCAAAAAACTCAGATTATGACAGTCTAGACTGGAATGTGCTAGATGAAACAGCTGTTATGGCTGTTTAATTATTAATCAGCAGGCTCCAGTGCTTGCCCATAGGGGTCATTTGCCTGACTTTATTGCAATCCAGATCTTGTTGGTGGCTGTTTGCTGTAGCACTGTGCTTCCTATCACCTCACTTTACTGTGTCTGGGAACATTTTGATAACAGCCAGGATGTGTCTGGGCTGGCACATGGCCAGGCCATTGCAGCTGTGTGCTGCTGTACTGGATAGGCTGGAATTCCAATATGAACTTGAGTCAAAGGGACTGTAAGCTCTGGATGAATCCATGTACAGGGGAAGAGTGTGAGGAGTCCTTTCCCTGAAGTAGAAGAAGGAGGGGCAGAAGGTAGTCCAGGTGATGAAGTAGAGATTCCCCTGCAGCCCATGGTGAAGTCATGGTCAGGCAGGCTGTCCCTCTGCATTCTCTGGAGGTCCATGGTGGACCCTGTAATTGCTGTTGTAGGAGCCCCTTGTTGCTAGCCAGACGAGAATCAACATGAGGAGTTCATTACTCTATTAAACCCTTCAATCTGGCACAAAATACCCAGGGGTTGAAATTGTAATGGATGTGCCTTTAAATTGTTGTACCCATTATTTGAGTTTTGCTTACTGAAATTACTGTAATAAGTACCACATGAACCAATGGAGGACAAGTCTTAGAATAAACAGTGCAAATGCAGCAGTGACTTAACCTGAACTGTCTCTAGGCCAGAGTACCAAACTACATCACCTCTCCTCTCCTGTCCTGAGTGACCAGCAGAACAGTTAGATCCCCTGCTCATGGGCTCTGAAATTAATTCAGTTGACATCCTATGGATATATGCTGACATTTGATGGGCTTTTGCAGGGGGTGTCCATAGAGTAAGGGAATGATATCTGCATTTAATATCAAAGGATGGAGAGGAGATGGGGGTGTCAATGATATTCTATTAAATCATGTAGGGCTACAGCACAATGTAAATTATACGAAGTAAGGAGTAGAGAATGTACTGGGTTTGGCTGGGGGAGTTTTCTTCACAGTGGCTAATATGGGGTTGTGTTTTGGATTTGCACTTAAAACAGTGATGATAATATAAGCACTTTCTGTTACTGTTAAGCAGGGTTTTCACAGTGCCAAGGCCTTTGTTGCTCCTCACTCACACCACCAGGGAGGAGGCTGGGGGTAAAAGGAGCTGGGAGAAGATGGGACACTGGCAAGACAGCTGGCCTCAGTGGACTCAAGGGGTATGCCACATCCTGTGGCATCATGCTCAATATATAAAGCTGGGTGAAGAAGAAGTTAAGCGTGATGGAACCCTGCTTTCTTGGAGATGGCTGGACACCTGCCTGCCTGTGGGAAGTGGTGAAGGGATTCTTTGTTTTGTTTTCCTTGTATGTGCGTCTTTTGCTTTACCTATTAAGCTGTTATTAGTCTGAGGTTTTTCACTTCTACTCTGCTGGAGGGGGAGTAATCAAGCAGCTGCTGCATAGTACCTAGTTGCCTGCTGGGCTTAAACCACACCTATAAGATTTAAACCTCTTGTCTCATTTTTAAATACACTAATCTACATCTCTCTCAAAAAGCTGTCTATGAAGCTGCTCACTGATAGTGTTATATTCTCCCTCTTTTTCAAACTCTCTGTTCAGCTTCTGCTCATGTGCTTGCTCACAGAAGTAAAGAAGCACATGGAAACCCCCTCAGCCTGCTTCTGGGATTTAATAAGGAGGACTGTCTCAGTGTTCAGTATCCACCATCTTCTTCTCACCCAAGAAGATGCAGTTCAGAGCAGAAGGCCTGTGTTTCCTGTCATATTCAAAATTATACTGCAAATAACTATGTTTAGGCAGCATTAACCATTCAGATGACATCACCAGAGATGGCTAAAGGAATATATGCATAATGCTGATGAAATCTCCCTCAGATCCTTTTTTTCTTTTTAATCCTTTTTAATAAAGCATAGCTTATATATCAGAGCAAGACTGGTTTATTAGTCTTGAAGTGGTTTGTTTCTATAGGTTCCAGGGGGTTTGTTTGGAAAAATTGTGATCAGCATGCTTTTGATTAGCATAGCTAAGAGTACTTTCATTTAATGAAATGATTAGTTGATTCACCCAGGTATGCAGCCATACTAACAGCTGCTTTAATGAAGACAAAAGATTTTCCTTCAAATATAATCTTATCTCATTAACATGAAGCAGTACCCATGGATACATGTTAATTATAAGGTTGATAAGAATATGTAAGGACAGCTAAACCTGGTGCCAGTGAAATTTATGGAATAGGTTTTCTAGAGTGTGCTCCCATGACATGTTCAGGACAAGCAGAGGATCAGGCCCAACCCGCATGGGTTTAGGAAAGACATGTCTCACTTGATCAGCCTAATCTCCTGCATTGCCAAGGTGACCCACCTGGTGGATGAGGGAAAGGCTGTGGATGTTGTGTACCTGGATTTCAGCAAGGCCTTTGGCACTGTCTCCCACAGCAAACTCCTGGAAAAGCTGGCAGCCCAGGGCTTGGGCAGGAGCACTCTGGGCTGGGTTAGGAACTGGCTGGATCGCTGGGCCCAGAGAGTGGTGATGAACAGTGCTGCATCCAGCTGGAGACTGCTCATGGGTGGTGTCCCTCAGGGGTCTGTGCTGGGGCCAGTGCTGTTTAACATCTTCATTGATGATCTGGGTGGGGGGATCGAGTCCACCATCAGCAAATTGCAGATGACACCAAATTGATCAGCTGGAGGACAGGAAGGTTATGCAGAGGGATCTGGACAGCCTGGATCCATGGGCCAAGGCCAGTTGTGGGAGGTTAAATAAGGCCATGTGCCAGTCTTGCATTTGGGTCACAACAATCCTGTGCAGAGCTGCAAGCTGGAGGAATATGACTGGAAATCAGCCCTGAGACAAAGGACCCTGAGAGTGTTAGTCAACAACGGCTGAACATGAGTCAGCCGTGTGTCCATGGTGGCCAAGAAGGCCAATAGCATCCTGGCCTGTACCAGAAATAGTGTGGCCAGCAAGATCAGGGCAGTGACCATGCCCCTGTACTTGGTGAATCCACACCTCAAGTCTCGTGTCCAGTTCTGGGCCCCTCACTATAAGAAATACACTGAGGTGCTGAAGTGAGTCCTGAAGCACTGAAGAGAAGGGCAACAAAGCTGGTGAAGGGTGTATAGAGTAAGTTCTATAGGAGAGGCTAAGAGAACTGGGATTTTTAACCTGTAGAAAATGAGGCTCAGGTGTGACCTTATTACTATCTACAACTACCTGAAAGTGGGGGTCAGCCTGTTTTCCCAGGCTGCTACTGACAGAAGGAGAGGACATAGCCTCAGTTGTGCCAGGGGAGGTCCATGTTGGACATCAGGATGGATTTCTTCACTGAAAGCATGGTCAAGCATTAGAACAAGCTGCCCAGGGAAGTGGTGTAGTCACCATCCCTGGAAAGTGTGCAAGAAATGACTGGATGTGGCAATTAGAGTAGCTGTCTAAATGTCAGGGTGGTGGTTGATCAAAGGTTGCATTTGGTGATCTTGAAGGTCTTTTCCAGCCCTTATGACTCTATGATTATAATGTTGTAGCTGAATTATTTAATGGAGGCTATTGAAAATGAGCAAAAACAAGAAACAAAATAATTAGGCCACTCTGGGCTAAATACAGCTTTAAATCACTTTTATATATGATGATAATCAATTTCTCACAAGTTACACCACCCAGAAAGCTTGAACATAATTGCTCCATTCCTGCATTGCATACTGTTTGAAAATGGAGGAATAGTGCAATTTCAAAATAGAGCCCTAATAGAGCCTTCTGCCTCCTTAAAAATAATTATATGTTTTCATTATCCTCTTTATTATTTATGCAATACCATCTGTAACCTAAAGGCTACATAAATACAGATTTTGTTAAATAAGTGCAGTTTCATGGTAAATGGAAACTATACAAACTTCTAAAATCCCAAGATGATCAGACAAAAGATGCATACAAAACCTAAAGACAGTACTTCAGATTACTTCAGACAAGTTGCTCCCAGGTCACCACAGACCATGACCACAGCAAAAGCTTCAACTTCTGTGGGGGAAGAGTAAAAAAGATGTATTTGTGGTATGAGACAGAGAAGGATAAGGGAGAGAGACACACACAGGAAAGCAGGATTCAGCACTGAGCCCAAAGGATTTATCAGCAGGATGATATGTCAAGAGACCTTGTTCAATGACATTGCAAATGCTCTGTCATTAGAAATACTGAACAGACCTGGAACTGGGTTTTCTGCCTTTTTGTGCTGCCAGATATCTTGTACAAGTTTTGACAGATGGGTTTCATTTCCCTATCTGCAAACACAGACAGTGAGTTTTCTTGATGCACTGCCGCTTCAGATCTCCTCTACTGTTTGTTGCTCCCCTCTTCCATCCCTCGTCTCGTGCTATGACCACTTCAAACGATTCTGTGTGTCCAAACAGAAGCCAATAGTACGGGACCTTGGCTCGCCGACAGAGGCTCGACAAAGCTGTGTTAACGCCAGCCGCCGAGAAGCAGAAGTGCACAAAGCCTTTGTGGAAGCTAGACGGCAGTGTTGGCATGTGCTCTGAGGCACAGGAGAGCTGCTGCTCAGGGCTTGCATAGCTCCGACTGTGCAAACTCCGCTTACGGGAATCGGAAAAATCTGAAGAAAAAAATGGTTTAGCATCTCTGAAACTTCAGCCTCAAATACAACAACTGCGAAAGGGGTGCTCAGGGCATAGGGCAAAGCAAAAGCCAAAAAGGCTCAAATGAAGTTCCCAAAGCAGAAAAAACACACAATTTTCCTTAACAGTAAAAGGTATTTTCTCCCTTTGACTCAGATGTCTGCATGGCAGTAGAGGTATAATTGAACAGTGACACACCACTAAATGAGCTTGTCACTAAGAGCAAGTTACAGTTTTTGAAATGGCTCTTCACATTAAAATGAAAGAGAGGTTGAGGGCTCTGCCACAAACACTAGAAGAGACAAATTGTTAAAAAGATAAAGACCTTCAAAGATCATATGTTGCCCCAAGCAGCCGTTAATCGGTTTTACTGTGGTTCAGTGAGTTTGGCCTGCTTGTAATGGTTCATTTGGCAAGTTGTTGCTGCAGCGATTTCTAATAATAATAATGTCATAATAATCTTTTAACTGGATACAGATGTGTGGCTATTCAGGATTGCTCTAAAAGTGATTTCTGGACTTGGTGAGATGGAAAAAGATAGACAGTAAGTTCCTTTAGTTCCTTCCTCTGTGGCACACATCACACTTAAGAACAGAAAGACGACAGTGACTCTAGGGAAAAGACATTTTCTTCCACTCATTTTGAAATAATTGCAGCAGCTAAGAGCACAACATGGCCAGCAGATAAAGACAGCATTTACTTTATTACATTTACTATGTGTGTTACTGATTACAGTCATTAAGACAACATATTTTTACTCAACAAGCTATTTTTTGTTTTCATAGTTCTCTGTTGAAAATTGTATAAATGATATTTTGACTCTATCCTTGCACTGATTCAAGTGGCAAAGTAATCAAAATTACTAAACTGATGAACTGTAATTAAGACCATATATTGGTTTTTATCGTGAACCAAAAGCTCAGTGCCAGCATTAGAGCACAAAAGGAAAAAAATTAAACCCAAACAAGTGAAATAATTTGCTGATTATGCAGCTTGATAATCATATCTTATCTTCTTTCATCAGCTGCAGTAATCCTGCTGTCACTCCACATTGATACAAAGGCTCTCAAACACAGGAAAGCAGCCTCTATGTTCTCTGCTGTCATTTCTCAGATGTAACTGTTAGTGGACACTACATTTTGCAGCAGGTAGAGGTACATATTGCAAGAAGGAGAAATTTGTAATACACTCTCCTTTTCATTCCTTCCCCTTTCTCTAGAAGATTAAATCCAAAATCCATACAAATTAATTACCTGACTCGGGGCAAATAATCCCATCAAAGTAAATAAAAGTATAGAGTTTTAAAAATCATACTCCGTGTAAACATCTGCGGTATGTTTCAGATCCGTAACCGACATGAAGTTTTCCATGATTCTGATAGTTGTTCCCAGTGATTTCAAGGTGGCTATTCACATGCAAAAGTATGTGCTGAACTTCCATGTTCAGGATATAAAGCCAATTAATTCAGTTTTAGCTACAAACAAGCACCAAAATAAAATCTTTGCAGGGTTGCTCTTCATCATCAGTATTTATGTATCACTATGTGGTACCTTCTAAATCATAAATTCACATACCTAAAAGAAACCAATTTTGCTTTTATTTCTGCCTCAACACGTGTTATACATGAGGTGAACATGACTGTAAGGGCTGGACATGTGCTGGCAGCCCTATCCCGGGAAGGCTGTGCCTGGCNGCACACACACAGAGCACACGCACAACCAAACTGCGGCCACTTGGAAATCGCTCCCGGCTGCTCCTGGGAGCTGCACAGGCTGATTTATTCCCGCCCGCAGCTGCCGAGCTCCATCTGCTGAGCTGCTGCTCACCGGCCGTGCCACGGCAGCGATCTCTCCCTGCCTTCTGCTTCTCTCTCCATCTCTCTTCCTCCCTTCCTGCTCTCTTTTCTATCCCTCTTCGGCAGGAACACTTACCCTTCTTAATCAATAAACCCTTCTCACATATAACATTGCTGCCTTTGTGTTTTATTTTCATCCGAGAAATCTGTCAGTAAGAATCCTCCTCAAGTCCCCTTTTACAGCAGGACAGGACATTCCTATACCCTGTTTGTCGGGTCAGACTACAGGGATGATATTTACCCAAGTATCGTATTTCTCCAAGAAGGGGTCATATTCTAATTTACAATATGGCACACAGAGTGGGATGCCGAGGTATTGGCAGTATGCAGAGTTCAGCTGAAGTCTCCGTGGACGTAACTTGCTTCCAACTGGATTTTTATATTATTTGCATTCCAAAGGCTTGTGGACTGTAGTTTACGTGAATTTGCAGCTGTATGTATTTGCTCATTATCACCTCATCACCTGTTACAAGGAGAAAGCCCATGACTTTAAAAAAAGCATCCCTTGTCTTGACAAAGCTGAGCTGTCTTCTCCACAGAGAGATTTGGGTGTTTCACCTCAAGAAAACTAAACTAAGCAATATTAACATTTCAGTCCTTGTTTCTGTTCCTGGGCTGGTACATGGCACCTATTAGGAGTTACCTATTCAAAATGCAGCAATTAAAAAACTAGTCAATTAAGTTAATATGCCTGGCTTAAAACAATGCAACACCGGGCTGTAGCCTACAGATCTTATTTACTGCAGCTTATTTACTTCGAGAAGGGTTTTGCTTCACAAAAGAATGGAGGGAATTAGCCTGGTGAAAAAGATGTCAGCAATACACCCCTCCTCAAATAATTGCAATTGATTAGGCTTGATCTCAGGTTTCAAGGAGGTCTGACAGAACTGTTCCTAGAGCCACGTGTAAATATAACTCTGAGATAGCCAAATTTTTGTGGGGGTGCAAAAGATAGCATACACTCCATGGAGTTTACTGTCTACTTGCAAAACCAGCAAGTGAAGAGAAATACAGTTGTTCCTCTTTCCCTGAGCAGAAGCTGGGGGCATGAGTTGGTAAGAAAGTTGTCTGTGCCCAAAGGCCAGGTGAGAGCTAGTGATTGACCGCAGTCCTCCCAACCCAGACAGGGCTTCAAAGAGCCTTTAAAAACACAGCTAACATATAACTTCTATTAAAGACTTCTGAAACTGTACTGAAACACAGCCACAGCTGTGATGGAAACTGTGGGCTGCAAGTAGATGACAGTAGAGAACTGTAAAGATTAACAGAAAACAAAACCTGTGGTGTCACAATGCAATGTCCCAGATTAAAAGGCAATGAGACTGATATTTAAAAATCTGAACAAGATGGGCAGTGGACCACCCTGGTCTGAAGGATAGGATAGGACACTAGGATTGCACTGGACAGGAAATGGCAAAATGCCCTCTTCAAGATTAAGCAAGTCAGAAGAGGGGGATATTTTTCCATCCCCCTTTGTCTGCCAGTACAAGTGACTACATGGGGACATCAGCCACTCATAGATTATTGATTTATATTTTTCCTGACAGCTTGTTTCTTTATGAATGGTCCACTAATTTTGGCTTCCAGCAAAAAAAAAAAATCCAGTACAAAACCAAACAACAACCAACCAAACTTGCATAGGGAATTTTGGTTTTGGATAAAAAGAAATATTTTACAATAAACAATAGGACTGACCTAGAAACTCAGAAACAACTTTCATTACTATTCCAGATATAATGGGACATTTTAATATGTATTAGGACAAATTCTGTGTGCAAATATGTAATTTATTATGCTTTATAAAGTTGTTGTATCTCAGATCACTAACTACATTTGAATGGCTAGTAAAGATAATTTACAATTTCTTGAAATATTAAAAGCTCAGAAAATCATGCTTTCTTAAGACAGATATTGGTAGACTGGAATAAATTGGCTATGTTTTCTGTGCAAGATTCACCCACAGATAGTCTATGAGTAAGTCAATGTCACTATCAATTTTTCTTAATTAGAAGGCCTTTACCCATGAGGAAGAAAGGAACATAACTACATCTCAAAACTACTTTGCTCATGCTTCAGCCTGTTGTTGGCCAATTTATCTTTTCCAGCCACAATTCTAAACAGCTTCTGGGAAAAGAGCTCATTTGAAGCGTACATACTTGTAGTTTTGGAAGCAATTGTAAAAATAGCTTAGTACAATTCTTATTAATAAGCATATATTCTTTCATTGCTTCCTCAGGGTCAAGCATAACTTGGTTTTTGCTGTTTAAGTTAAGATAATGAAACTGTAAGTCATTCATTAGACATCTGTATAAAACTTCTGTGCTGAATTAAGTGGGCAATGTCAGTTGCCACACAGAACTGAGTTACTATTAGTTTTAGAAGACAGGAAGCTGTGCCTGCAGCCTGCTGATAATTTACGTTTTCCACAGTCATATTTTTCACTAAATAAATGCTTCTTTCTGGGTTCTGTTGTGTGAAAAGCCCAAATGGAAAAAAAAAGGTTGATGGTATGCATGTGAATGATGAGAACTGTCAAATCAGGCACACCCCCATTCCTCCCAGGGGGCAAAATGCAAAGTAGAGACTTCTGAAATCACTTGCCCTTTAGAAAACAAGGCCATATCCACCAAACTAAAGTTTGACTGTCTTTCCTGACACAATCAGCTCAGCAGACGCAAAGTCATGCCTTTGAAAAAAAAGTAGAAAAATGCCTGCTCCTTCCTTTGTTACATTTATAATAAATTTAAGCACAACTTGCCACAAGTTGAAAATTAAAAACTCCAATTGAAGTCAGGATTTTGCTACGTTCACACAATGTTCCTTTAAGCATAGTAAAGTAAAAGTTTTGAAGTGCTAGTTAAGAAAGACAGAGCCAAAAGACTCTTACTCTACAGTGTAAAAATGGTACTTTAATGCTCTTAAAAGCCTTGAATGAAGCTTTCAAGAAGCATAAAGAACTAAAACACAATTAAAAGCCAGGAGATAACACCGATTCTACATTCCATATTTTAAAATCTGTAGTTATTTTAAGGTTCATTCTTTTCTCATGCCTGCATGGATAAGTTGAATTACTCCAGTATGAAGCTGATTAGGCCAACGTATGAGAACCTAGACAGACATTGTGTCTTTACAGCCATGCAAGAACAAGATATCCAGCTTAAATTGGCCAACTAGGTTTTCATCATAAGCCATCTAGTTTTTTTCCTGAAAAATCTTCGTGTCTTGGTTTTCATGAATGAGCCAGATCAGTCAGGCCCAATGAATTTTCACTCAATGCTCTGTTCTCAAATTTCTTCTGAGTTCCTTAAAAATGTGGATCAGGCATAAATCACCAATGCACTTATTTGCCTGCATGAGAGTACAGACATCTAAGGGTAAGAGCTGCAAGGGGTTTTGCTACACCAGTGCAACACGAAGTCCAAAATACATCAAGTGACTTCAGCTTAAGCAGTTTAAGGTGGGAAAATAGATGTAACCACTGCCTAAATTTGGGACGTTATCTGTATTTTTCTCCCTGAAAGTGCTCAGCCTTTTGCCACATACAAAATCTGTTTGTGTCAGGCAAAGATCATGGACTTCTTGCATAGACTCAGTGCAGAGGTTTTGTCTTCTGAAGCAAAAAAGTTTTACCAAAGTTTTATCCAAAAATTACTTGAACTAATGAATTTTTAGTAAGGGGCAAATGGCAGAGACGCACCACAGGGTTGATGCATCCTCAAAGCCAGTGAGGCTCTCCTGAGCACCTCATCTGTTTGCCGCTCTTCATCTTTCCATGGCTTCCAAAATGTGCAAAACTGATCTAATTAACCTTAAATAACGGCTTTTATTAAACAGAATGAAGAGAAAGAGAACAACATGGAATTAACTTGTTCATGGAGTGAGAGTAGAGGCATTTTTACCATTCATGTATTATGCCTTTGGTTTTCAGAAAACCATCTGGCATGTAAAGTATAATCAGGAAGTTATCTCTACAGCTGGCCTTCTTGACTTGTTTCTGGTGCCTGATCCTAAGAGTTATGCATCGGTCACAAACTTTATATCCCCCTACTGATGTCGAAAATAGCAACTTGAAACAAAGCTGTCTAAATGCTTCAAAATTACCATGTGAGCTTCAGTGAAAAAGTTTCAAATTACAATGAGAACAAGATAACAAAGGATCAAGAAGATTTTTTTTTACCACTAACAAAGCCTAACATAATCAACACACTTCAACTATCTACAAAAGTGTATATTATCAAATATGTTCCATTTCCTGGAGAGAGTCTCAACTGACAGTGCAAAAATCAACATCCTTGCTTTTCCCCCCTCTTCATCAGGGTCTTCTGATGCTACAGTAGGACTGTAAATTGAACAGAAAGGCATATCATTAACTTTTAAGTAATCATCCCATACCTCTCTTTCCCAAAACTGATTCAGGATCACTCCACTTCCAAATCCTCCAGTGCACACAAGAAGTTCCATGTTGGCTTTTCCTGTGTCAGAACAGAGCTTACATAAGAAGGAAATGTCAGGAATGCTTGTCTGGGAGTGAACTGCATTTCCCATTAACCATTCATAAGGGAAAGCTGGCATGCAAAGTATGTATCTAAATAAAATGTGTGAGGACACAGTAGTGAGGAAATAGGCAAACTTCATGTGAGATAGAATTTTCTGCTCTGATTTTTCACCCAGAGAAGATCAATACTGTAACAAAATTTGATTTTGTTTGTCCTGAACACTGAGCAGCATCCCCTAACATCCTCATGAATTAAAGAATTAATAAAATAATATCTAGGCAGCAGGTAGAACCACACCTCTGCCTTTAGAAAAGATACTTTCCAATGGCTTAGCCTTGCTTGCTGAGCTGATGTTCCAGGCTTCACTGTCTGCCACACTAGGCAGCTTGATTTCGAACAATGAGATCCAGTCACACAGTGAGGAGATTAACTCACATCTGTTATAACACCTTTTGAGGCAACTCATTAAATCAGTCTGGCTGTGAAGTCCAGCACACCTGATGGCATTAATCTAATGTCTCATCCCGGGCCTGAGGTTTTCAGTGGACAGCTGTAATTACAATTGATTGAAAAGACATTTTCACAGAAGACTTTCTGTTTCCTGGAATTCAGGCATTTCTGAATACTTCTCCTATGTTGCCCAGCCCAGTCATTCCAATCTTATTATCTCCTGGCAGGCATATGCAGCTTTTTAGTAAGTAGAAATCGAGGTATGAAATCAGCAATATTCTGATGACAGGCAAGCTGTAAAGTTAAGCTCTGGAGAAAAGCTCACATGGTCTTTTAATGACACTATCTGTCTTCTGCAAGCTCGTACATCCTCCCTGTATGTGGTGAGAAGCTCCTGCTTGGTTCACTGTCACTCCAGCTGTGACACTGGACAGGTCGCTGTTTCTTGACATCTTCCCCTTTTTCTTCCTTGATGGAATCCTCCGAGTCAGAGGACAGCTCAACCACTTCTGGTGTCCTCTCAGCTAAGGGCTTTACATACCCAACAATGACACAATTGTCTGAGGAAGAGCCACTGTCATTTGAGTCAGCATTAGCCTGTAACTCAGTTTGCAGCTTGGCTCTTCGACTCCCTATAGCAGAGTCCTCATCAGAGCTTTCTGACGACTCCAGAGGAGAAGCTATGGTTGCACGAACCTCTTCTGAAACGGAGTAGGAAGGTCCTGGCGTTTCATCATCCCAGGGGGCCTGACCAAGACCAGGCACAGACAAACTATTATCTGGCCCTTGTGGGTATGCCACGTCTGGAGATATTGTAATAATTGATGAGTCTGAGTGGCTTCCTTCCTCATATGATGGTGCAGGACAGTCATAATTGGCATGCTGATCATACGCCTCTAAGTTAAAAGGACAACGAGCAAAACTGATGAATTCATGCAGGAAGTGCTCTGTCCGATTCAGCAAAAATGGCTTTATATCATCAGCAAAGGCCTGACTTTCCAGATCGTATCTGGTTACGTTACTCATGATGATGTGCTGCACAATATTGATCAAAGATCCGTGGGCACCAAACAGGACTGTCAGCTCTCGCTTCAGCCAAGGAACCAAGCGGTGAAGGCAAGCAGGGTTGCGGCGGAAGAACTCCGCCGAGATCTCTCGGTATCGGCCACCGTCCTGAATGCTGCGGATGCGCACGCCAGTGCGGTACAGAGCCCTGCGGAAGTTGATCATGTCCTCCTCCTGGATCTGTCGCAGAGATCTGCCCTCTGCGCTCGCCTTTCTCCTTGAGGCCAGCCTCCTGATCATCTGCTGAATCTCTCTGTGCCTGTGTCGCGTTGGCTCACTTGACAGCCCTTCAAACAACATCCCGTTATCTGGAGGGGACAGCATCCTTCGGGAAGGGGAACTGCGCGTGCGGCGTTCCCTGGTTAAGGTGGTGCGATAGCGAAATCTCCGGCCATCAGGGCTGGCAAAAGAGCTGGTTTCTAAAGGGCTCAGTATGTACTCCTTAAAGTCATCTTCAGCACGAATCGTATGAAAAATGGAGAAAAAGGGCTGCTTGCAGAGCGGGCATTCTGCTTTGTTCTTTGACCATTCTTGGACACAGCGGAAGCAGAACCTATGCAAGCAGCGATCTAGATATGCAACATTGTCAAATCTATCCAGGCAGATGGGGCATTTGGAGTCGGGAGACGCATCTGTCGGCAGCTTACTGGTGCTGGCTTTTGGCGAAAAATTGCTATCTTCTGCAAACGCTCAGCTAACAGAGAGCACCTAGTCCCTCCACATTTTAGGATTACCATTTGGCTAGTCAGGTCATCCTTGCTGCAGAGCACCTTGGAGCATGAGTCACATCCTGACCTGTGAAAGAGGGGCTGAGTTTACTCACTGAGATAAGGAGTTTTTCCAAGCAGATGCTCTGTTACATCTCCTGCATCTGTTCTTGGCTCTTAGCCAAAGCGTGATCACAGGGTCCCAATTTGCAGTAGAGATTAGAGGGTCTTTCTTTTTTTTTTTTTTCTTTCCTTTAACTCCCTGTAGTCTCAAGGACTGGTCTTAAGCAGCCATCTCATTTTGATGTGAGCTGCAGGCAGCTGTTGGATGGCAGCATTGCTCACTAATATGTGAATGGGAATTGAGTAAGAAATTCAGAAAGCAAAGCTTAACTTCCACAACTCTTCTTTAAGTGTTTCTCATGATCTAGTGAGCTTTTTTCTACTTTGTAAAATAATCATGTTCTAAGGGAAAATGAAATAAGATTTGTTTTAAAGGAAAATACATTATTGTCTAAGCAAAAGCCCAGACTCAGTCTCCTGGACATGAAAGACATATACAGTCTAAACCATCATCATAATCAAAAAGACCAAGTATGTACACCATGCAGTCACTTACCAAGGGACTGAATATTTGCAAAATTGCATCCTCTTCTTGAGGAGTTCTCCGGGTAACAGTTGGAAGGGAAGATATAAAGAAATTCAACATTATTTGCAGACTTTTATTTCTGAACATGGAATAATATTTAATATTCCCTGGCACAGGCTCTCCTATTCAAAGCCTTCAAGTTCTGGAATGCACTGGCTCTACCATCCAGCTGTACATTTTCCCATCATGCCTCATGGTCCTGCAGGGATGCACATCCACTGGCCAAATAGTGCCCACATTAGCAACTTGACATCTTAAACATATTCAATGCCTGCTCTTTGGCTGGCTGATGGCAAAGAATCAAGCTAAACTTGAAAAGTCAAGTGGTAGTCACCGAACAGAGTGAGCCATATTGCAGACTCAAAGTAAAGCAAGCAATCAGTTCTCAAGCTGTGTGCAAACTGAGTCAAAAGGGCCTGAAACAGAAACTGTTAAACAAAGGGAGAAACCAAGGTTGTTATTTCAAAGACAGTCCATGCAGCAATATTGCTATGTGGCCTGGATGTACTTTGCTTTTGGCTCTGCTCAAGACTGAAGGCAGTTTTTAACTGTAATACAGCAGAGGTTGTATAAAGCAGAGGCAAGATGCATTGGGAGTAGCAGCCATGTAGAAAAGCAGAAAGGTGAGCAGGAAAAAGCAAAACCAACAATCCTGGTAAAGGGAAGAAATTATATCACATGCTTTCACAGATAGGCAAGGACAACATTGAAAACCTTCCACACTCACTATTAGGTAAAAACACAGATACAGAACTTTTAACCTTCCAAGGACTTCATGCATATTGTCCTCTTAGGTCACAACATCTAAGCTTCCAGCCTGTCCATCCAATGACTAAACTTAATGCCTCAAAAGAGGAGCAGTAAAACCAGCAGTGACTCCATCCTCCTCAGAGGAGGATTCTAGCAGGACAGTACTTACAAGAATCCCTGTAACACCCTTTGGTAGGCATTTCAGAATGTACAAAGGTGTTGCAACAGATCCTGGGCAGCTTCTGGTCCTTCATTGCAATGTATTTGGAGCACACAGCTCTGAGTGTAGAAAAAGGGAACCTTGGAAAAAGAGGTGCATGGCAAGTGTGAACACTACTAAGACAACCCACACTTTCCCTGGTGGAATGAAGTTAGAAAAAAGCATTTCAACCCAGGACTGCAGGAACTGGTGTGAGACAGCAGCAGAATCCTGCACTGAAAAATTTACCTGGATATTTGTACAGAAATAGAAAGGGCACAATGTTTTTTCTAGAAGCCTTAGCCAGTTACCCCCAAGTTATCTGTCCTTATGTCTCGGAAAAGAACAGTCAACACTTGTAAACAGGGACTGAAGTGACTACTCTAACAGCAGCTTCTTATAAAGAGGATGAGCCAGGTCAAGTAGAGACCATAAGGGAGAGAATAACAAACCTAATTTACATCTTGTCTTGCTTCCATGACAGCTGAGCCCTGCACGCAGAAAGGCTTCTGGGTCTCCCTGCTCTGCTCCTTGTATGTAGTGGAAATACTGCTTTTGTTGTATGCCACATCATTATGTTGCAAATGGAGAAAGAAAAAAAAATAAGCCCTTTTTGTACTTGCCTACAAATGGTCAGGTCATGAAAGAAATAAATTACAACAAATTATGAGGTCCCACTCAAAGTGCAGCTCTCTGCAAGCACAGAGTATTCCCACATAAGCAGCCACTTGTCCATTTATTAATTTTCTTTTTTTTTATTATTTTTTAAATTAAATATACTTTAGATATCTAAACAGCCAGTATGGAATAGCCTGGTTTTGGGAGCATGCNACTGTGGCAAGTTCTCACAGTCAGGCTGATGCTGCAAGGCATGAACTGAACGTTTAAGTTATATAAGCAAATTTCGCTAGAGAATATATAAAATGTTGAAATCTGGTTCTATGCCTTATGTTCCTCTCTTTCAGAGTTTAAAAGTTAAAAACTGCTGCAAAACCTCCAAGGGTTTTCAGTCACAAAGGTACAATCTATATGCCTTGAGCTTTAGCTATTTGAGAAGCCTTTAAACATCTTTAAAGGTTATCTTTAAACTTAGTGATTTGAGAAGGTTTAAAGGTTTGATTTTTAATTTAATTTATTTAATTCTAGTACTCCTGGAGTTTGGAAAGTTAGGTGTCCAGCTAGATTCACTCCACAGTTTTAAGACTTTTTTTTTTTTTTTAATTCTGAGGTAAAATGACTTATCTTGATATTCATAAAAAGGCAGTTTACAAATATAATGACTTGTGCTTTCCTTTACCAAGGACACATGGTTAAACTGATTGCCAGCAAAACAGCTGCTAAATGCTGAGAAGGTTTGCAATCAGCCTGCAATGTAAAAATCTACACGCCATCCATCCAAATTTACATGGCATAGTACTACAAAAAGAGATAACATAATCATTAAGCAGAAAGCAACCACATGAAATAAATGCAGTGAATATTTACTTATCCATCCACTGAATAAGGAAAATGCAATGTAGATTGAGTGAGACAGAAATGGAGAGTCCTTATTTTTCATATGATACAAACCATTATCATACTCTTGCTTAAAAAGCCATGTGAACAAGTTGAAGTTACAGTGTGGTGGAAGGAGAGCACAAGCACACTTGTGCTGTTCCACATC
Source organism: Toxostoma redivivum (assembly GCA_013397375.1). Taxonomy (NCBI): domain Eukaryota; kingdom Metazoa; phylum Chordata; class Aves; order Passeriformes; family Mimidae; genus Toxostoma; species Toxostoma redivivum. The sequence goes on along the minus strand of VXBI01001810.1, from coordinate 133,211 downwards.
ACATTTGCTGTGTTTTAAAGGCAAGTTAGCTCATTTCTTGCAGCACTTGTGAAAGCAGGAGAAAAAATAGATGAGGGTGGGGCAAGAAGAGAATTTAAAATATAGAAACAGAGCAAACCCCCATTCACTTCTTCAAGTTTCAAAGGCATCCTCATTTGCATATGCATATCTGAAAATTGAAAGTGCAAGTTTACTTCTACCCTTGTAGATGAAATATTGTAAAAATTCATAATGGGCTCACAGTCTGAAGAGACAAAACATGGAGTCCAAACCATCTCTGAAGCACCAGCAGAACAAAACTTGTGCAGGGATACAGCAGCCTAGATCAGTGCATAACAGCAGGTCAGCCCCTCAGCTTGGTCTGAGGTGCCTGTTCTTCAGCGACTATAAAAATAGAAAGTGGCAGGTTGTTAAGAGTGCACCAGCATTCTGTAGTGCTGCAGGTTAATGATATTCTGTTAAAGCCATATGTCACACAGACACTAAGGAGGAAGGAGAAGAGGACAGAGTGATGAAGAAAACTGTCACAAGAGAGTGGGAAAGCTGAGGAAGAGAAGGAGGCTAGCTGCATCTCCACTGGTCTCTGTGGTTATTGCACAGAGTCAGGAGGACATCTTGAAAACGGCAATTTAGTATGTCCACAACCTAGGCCCAGGTAGAAATGTGGTTCCACTGTCTGCTCCCCACAGGGATTCCCTGTCTGGCACAAGGTAAAGAGAAAATTAAACTCTGAGCATCCCATAATCCAAAACTGATCCCTTGGATATTCCTCTGGGCACCAGCCACCTTTAGTACCAGATGCCAGGCCCTGGGCAATGCAGCATCAGCTCCTCCCCAGCTACTGCCTGTGCTGGGGTGGGTGCTGTGTGGGGAGGAGGCCAGCAGGCATAGCTTTGCAGCCCAATTTGAACTAGAGGCATATCCATTCAGAGGCACCAGAGTCGGACAGCATGTCAGACCAGGTGACACACCCCTGTAAAAAGGCTTCAGATTACGTACAAGGCTTTGTCAGCATTTGTGTAGGCATCTAAGAATGAGGAGAAGAGGATAGTCCATGTGCTGGTTTTGGCTTGGGTAGCGTTCACTTTCTTCACAGTGGCAGGTACAGGTCAGGGTTTTGGATTTGCGATGAATATAGGGTTTATAACACAAGAATGCTTTTGTTACTGCTGAGTAGTGCTGACACAGAGCCAAGGCCTTTGCTGCTCCTCACCTACCCCACCAGTGAGAAGGTTGAGGGAAGGACAAGGAATTGTGAGGGGACACAGCTGGGACAGCTGACCCCAAGTGACCCAAGGGATATCCCAACCTCATACCTTGTGGTGCCATGCTTAGCATATAAATCTGGAGGAGGAAGAAATAAAATCTGAAGGAAGTTCAGAGCCATGGCGTTTGTCTTCCCAATTAATCCTTACACAGGATGGGGCCCTGCTCCCGTGAAGGCGGATGAACACCTGCCTGCCTATGGGAAGCAATGAATGAATTCCTTGATTTGCTTTGCTTCTGTGTGTGACTTGTACTTTCCATGTTAAACTGTCTTTACCTCAACCCATGTGTCCCATCCTGCTGTAAAAGGGGAGTTGAGGAGGATTCTTACTGACAGATTTCTCGGATGAAAATAAAACACAAAGGCAGCAATGTTATATGTGAGAAGGGTTTATTGATTAAGAAGGGTAAGTGTTCCTGCCGAAGAGGGATAGAAAAGAGAGCAGGAAGGGAGGAAGAGAGATGGAGAGAGAAGCAGAAGGCAGGGAGAGATCGCTGCCGTGGCACGGCCGGTGAGCAGCAGCTCAGCAGATGGAGCTCGGCAGCTGCGGGCGGGAATAAATCAGCCTGTGCAGCTCCCAGGAGCAGCCGGGAGCGATTTCCAAGTGGCCGCAGTTTGGTTGTGCGTGTGCTCTGTGTGTGTGCGCGTGCGTGTGCTCTGTGTGTGTCTGTTTGCTCTGTGTGTGTTTGCTCTGTCTGTGCGTGCTCTGTCTGTGCGTGCTCTGTGTGTGTGTGCTGTGCTCTGTGTGTACTCTGTGTGTGTGTGTGCTCTGTGTGTGTGTGCTCTGTGTTTGCTCTGTGTGTGCTCTGTCTGTGTGTGCTCTCTGTGTGTGTGTGTGCTCTGTCTGTGTGTGTGTGTGTGTGTGTGTGTGCTCTGTCTGTGTGTGTGTGTGTGTGCTCTGTGTGTGCTCTGTGTGCTCTGTGTGTGTGTCTGCATGCATATCTGTGTGTGCTCTGTCTGGGCCTGTGTCCCTATGTCTGTCCCTGTGTCTTCGTGTCTGTGCCTGTGTCTGAGTCTGTGTCCCTGTGTCTGTCCCTGTTCCNAGGGGGCAGGAGAGCCAAGCTGGCCTTCCGGGCGAGCCCTGATCCCTCCAAGAAACGCACAGCGAAATGGCATTGGTTGTGTCGCAGTCCTTTGCTTTGATGTGTCGAGGCTCCTCCCACAGCTCGATTTCCCAGGCATTTTTTCCCAGGCATCCGCCCCACCTCGAGTGGGATCACTCGCAGCCCGGTCGTGGAATCTCCCTCTGCCCTGCCCGGCTGCCAGGCACAGCCTTCCCGGGATAGGGCTGCCAGCACATGTCCAGCCCTTACAGTCATGTTCACCTCATGTATAACACGTGTTGAGGCAGAAATAAAAGCAAAATTGGTCCCTCTCACCATGGCTTTTTTAACTATTCCCCATCCCACTTTGAAGAACGTCAATTTGCCCAATTACAAATGTGAAATGAAACCGGTTCTTCTAATGCTTTTACTTGCTCTTTACAGTCCACGCCACATCTTGGAAGCCAATGGGCTTGGAGGAGGCAAAGTTTCAGGAATGACAGCCTTTCACCAGGAAAGGAAAGGACATGTACTGGATCTGTCCATCTCCAGACTGAGCTGAGATGAAATATGAGCTGGCTAACTCTGGCAACACATGCAATAAACATGTCGCTTCCCTGTTGCATAAACACATGTCGCTTCCCTGTTGCAGCCTTTACCCTAATGCTTCAGGACACGGTCAGAGGATGCCAATGTCCTGATCGGAAGAGGGGTCTGTTCGGATGACAGCTACTCCTGACTGCCATGCAGGACAGAAGCTGTAAATTGGCTCTGAGCGAAACCTTGATGGACATCAGAGACAGACTGATGGGGGACACCCATCGTTGAACCTCCTCCTTCCCAGAGCTATCCCACCTGCCAGCACTGGCCTGACTCAGAAGTTGCCAGCTGAAGTTCCATCCCTCAAGCAATGCAAGCTGAACTGAGCCCCTTGCAGGTTGAAAGGTAAATGTTTCCATGGGTGCAGATGAGACAGCATCCCACAGCATCTCACAGCAGGTCCACAAAAAAAAAATTGTCCCCATTTTATCTTGCAGAACTGGATGCATATGCTGGGAGTTGACACAATTCCTTACAAAATTTCCCTGGAAATCCTACAGCATTTTCAAAAGGATCCCTGAAGGTCAAAGAGCAAAGCACATGGTAGAGAAACTGCCCTCTTCTGATCCCTGTCATATTCAACTTTTTGTGAGACCCTCTGTCATTGTAGTCCTGTTGCTTTTAGCTGCTTCTCCAGCTGTGCAGAGGTCCCTCCAAGAAGCTGGTGTAGCCAGGGATTACCTTTGAGCCTCACATTGCTTTAGTGCAGAGCTAGAGAACCAGTAGGCCATTGTTTTCAGCCCTGGTGTTGAAGCATCCTCACTACCATGACAGGGGCAAGTTTTCTGAAGCTGCCCAAAGCCTGGAAAGCCTTCAATTCAGAAGCTATGAGTCTGATGTGGCAGCTGTCTCCAGTCTGACAGCAAGGGTCAGACATGAGCACTGCAGCTGATTTTACAAACCACAGGAGTAACACCAGATCATTAGACCTAGGAACCAGTGGGCCTCAAAGCAACATGCTCTTGCTGCAAGGATCAGACTGAGACCTGGTCAAAAAAAAAACCAGATGTAAAAGCACATTCAAAAGAAAAGGCAGAACAGGCACTACTGCAGCTATGGGCTTTCTATCTCCACTCAGTCTCTGAGATTTTAAACTTTTCTTTCACTACAGATAGACATCAGCCAGCACAGTTGTCACAGGCCTATTAGGCAATCGGGAAGTAACTAATTACCTCAGTGGGGGTGTCCTCTCAGGTATTCAAAACAACATGTGCTAAGTGAGTATAGCCTGCCAATGCATCTGGCATATTCTCTTCTCTGAGACTCTCTTCATCTATAGGAGCTCAATCCAGGAGTGAATTTAACCAGCAGGACAAAGAAGGATGATCAAGATTAGCAGATCTAGGAAGACCATGATAAAAGTGTGTCTAATCAGTGTACTTTTTCTGGGAGGACTGAGAATTAGAATAATTCAGGCACATCACTTCACAGTGGTGTGAGGGAATCAGCTCACGCATCACTGAGGCATATTTGTCATTGGGGGAATGTACAGCAGCTGTCTAGCCATGTACAGTAGCAGTGTGTAACAGTTTTATGCTAAGAATGCCTGAATTAATTGGACCTTTGGGGGAATTGGGGAAGGCAAAGTGAAATTACTTGAGCTGGAATTAATCAAACTTGAAAAAATCCCGGGTTATTCCTGGAAAATTTACTACAGGACCATCCATAGTGAAATCCATTGTTCAAAAAGACCCAGAATGCTGGCTTTATATGCCCTATTAAAAGCTACCCAGTGCTGTAAAGAAATTGGTCAAACACACTTTTCAAATATAAGATAATTGTAAGGGCGTAATCTCATGCAGGGAAGTCGGATCAGTGAAAAATACAAATCCATGTATACCAATTGACTATCAAAGCAACAGAGCTCCTTACACTGATTTATAAATGCTCCATGCCTGGCTAAGGTGTGCTTATTAGTTTATTCATAACATGAGAGTTATTTAAAATGAAATAAATAAGCATTAATTTTTTTCATTCCTCTGGCCACCCTGAAGGCAGCTGTCATATTGTGGATGTGCAGAAGCCTATTGAGAAGTGACCTAGAGTTAATGTCAGACTGTGAGCTTCTGAGCAGCCGCTATTCTCTATCATTCAGCAAATTTTGCACCAGATGTGATTGGTTTCTTATTTAAATTGGGTTATTTAAAGAAATATTAAGGTAATGGATGAAGTTAGGCCACTATTAGGCTAGAGATTAATTTAACTAGTACAAACTACAAACCAGACACGTGAATCAAGCTGAACTGATCATGCTTTTGTGTTTAGACAAAGAGAAATATGTCCAATGTCAGCCCTGAGACTTACTTTTCAGTAGCAGGGTCCCTGCAGACAACTCAGCTAGAGCTCATGGTACTCCAGTTATGGAGCTGTCTATGCAAACCTATGTAAACTACGATCTGTCTGAGCTCCATGCATTGTCTGAGAGTCCTGACACGTGCCAACAGGACAGGTTGGTGCTGAACCTGCTGCCACAAGCCACCTGGGGTCTGTTGCAGCTTGTGTGCTGCTGACCCACCAGCCCTGGGGTCTTGTCCTCTTGTTCAGAAACGAATGCAATGGCAAAGAATAATTCAGGGAATGCTCTCTCTGGGGGAGGGTCTGCTGTTCAGGTAGCAAGAGGAGATCTTCCAGGACACAGTGACCCACATCTATGGCAAGTGGGACATTTTTATTGCTAGAAAGCTGTGATATATATTTGCAAACCTCCACTGGATCTTTTTACACTTGCTTTGTGGAGTTTATAAAATTCTGATAATATTATTCATACTGGCTTTTTTGTCCATGCTCTTGACAAATACAAACCTGAAAATTAAAATCTTTATTCAAGAAAAAAAAAAAGCCAAATTTTCAGAGAGAATACTAAAAGTTTTCTTGCTCATTCTCACATGTTTATATACAGGCTTGGGGAAGTACAGGGCAATCTTTTAGATATCATGTGTCTATGGATAGCTGGAATTTCAGTTTTGATTGATTAGTGAAAGTTGGGTGTCCCATTTGACATTTCATGTCTCGGATATACATTTAAGAATTTGATCCAGTTAATATGCACTTCAGCTTTTATCTAGTAAAAATCTCCCTGGGACATGTGGATTGACAAAGCTGATGACACTGTCCCAAAATTGGCTCTGAAGTGACAGTGGGCAGCTGTTACACAACCCAATGCTGAACGCTGATTTGGTTTCATCTGCTGGCAGCCATGGAATTGCCTGCCCTCCCAACATTTCAGCAGAATGAAAGAGGGATCGTAGCCAAAGGAAATGAGAAAGTGATAGGCATAAAAAGTGGAATCAGCTCAAGTGCCACAGAGGGTGATGGAATAAGTCTAAACACAGGCAAGGCTTTGCTCTCATAAGAGGCTTAGAGCTGTCTTCTCAGGGCTAGCTTTCATACAAGGGAGCATTTTGGCTCACTCTAAAAAAGAAATTAAGTGTTTAAAGGCATTTCAGGAATACCAGAACAAATTCAGGGCTAACATGATGGGGGAAATAGCTACCACCAGCAAAATATTTGCTATGCTAGCACAGTTATACTGCTAAATTTCATTCCTTTTCTCTAAGTACATTTGAGACTCAGTCTAGAAATAAAAATTTCAGGGGAAGACAGAGAAATTATCTCAACACCCCTACACTAAGTCTCCTAGGAATGAATAAAAAGTAGTGGAAGTTCAACGCTGCGTTCTGCAGCACTGATGGTTACAGGGACTAGAAATGCACAGCTGCAACCATGGAGGTAAACTTAGCTCAACTCCCATCTAGTAGGAGTCATTTTCCAAACTCAGGGCTAAATATATGATGATGATATTGTTACGGCACATTCTGACAGGACACCAGCTCCTGTCTTAGATGATTACCCGTTGTGAGAGCAGGCATCATCCAAAGAGGAAGCATAATACATGCCTTGTTCCCCCCACCTAAAGGGTCAGGGAAGGAATTTAATTTCTTGTGAAGCTATAATTTTATAATGGTCTTGTCCACTAACCAGGGAGAGTAATATCCTGGTCTTCTGAGGTTATTAGTAGAATTTCCATTAAATTTAACAGGATAACAGGGCCTTTAATCACAGGGGATGCATCTGTTGAATAAACGTTGCTAGGAATTTTTTATCCAGTCTTTGTCCCTCTGAGTGACTGTACGTTTTGCAGGTAGCACCTGAACAGGAAATGTGGAAAAGATCCTGGCAGGGATGCAGGGTCTGAATGTATGCTAAAATACCACTAGAAGCTTTATTTGCTGCAAAAAGCCATGGCAGCTGGTGGTTCCCTTTGGCAGAATAGGGTGGGATTTAGGACAAGAATTCACAACAGGAAAACCAGTGTCCTTACTAGAAACATAGGATCATACTCTACAGTTAAAGCCCAAGGACTCCATGCCTCATGGGCTGTTCCCAGTGTGTTTAACAGGAAATTGTGTTATCCCTGAGGCTAGCTTTGCCACTGAAGGCAGCTAGGAGTATAGAGGAAACCAAGTGCAGTGCCTGGGACCCAAGGCAAGAGAGTACCTAGGAATCAGTAACACACATTTGGTGAGAGTCTGAAAATCAAAACTGCAGAATCAGGTACAACGTGCTGTTCAGTGGTACTGCTGGGAGTAAGCAAGCCTCCACAAGGAAATATGTAGCACAGTGGGTTGTGGTCACTTGGTGTTCAGGTGTAGCTCATCCACAAGACCTTGCCTTAGTCTCATGTTCCCATAAAGAATTTCTGCTTTTGAAAATTATCAGCAGATATCAGGTCAGCTTCAGAAACCAGACAGACTCTCAGGTACTGCAGCATGTCCAAGTACCCCATCTATTAATACCCCAAAGCACAAAAGACATGTGAGTTTACAACCTGGGGGCTCTTACACACAGTATCCTTAGAAACCACACAATATTATTGGAAGCTGATATTTAATAGTAAATAAAAGAGTACAAAAAAAGTACCACCTGATATCTTCAAAAGGAGCAACAACCGCAGTTTGTCTAGTTGCACTCAGCAGTTGGTATGAGCACCTTGGTTATTTTTTGGACAGGCTGAGCTCGGCCAAAGGAGTAGGATGCCAGGTAGGAGTCAGCCAGAGCAGTGCCAGTGACCTCAGGAAGCCACAATGAAATTCCCAGAGGACCAGTCAGAAAAAGACAGAAGTAAAAATTTTTATCAGTGTCACACAGGCCGCTTATATACAGCTACTCCTCAGAAATAAAAGCTCAAGAAGCCCCCCTGCTTAATAGAGTCCTTAGAGGCTTTTGACAGGAAGAAACACAAGCTGATGGCACTGAGCCAGTACTCACCTGTGAGTCAAGAGCACGTTTTGTCACATGGCTACAGCAAAAGCATCTGCTGGGGGAAGTGCACAGTGTGCATTTCAGAGGCAATTGCATTCAGTCCTTACTGCCTTCTGGCAGTCGGCACTCAGCTTCAGCAGAGCTGCTGGGCACTGCAGCTACCCAATGCTCCATGGTGCCTTCGGTCTCAGGAAGTGGGTCACCAGCCTTCCAGCACTCAGCCATGGGGGAGAGCAGCAACAGCCTGAAGGTTTAGCAGACAGAGAGCAGAAAGCTACAGTAAATGAAGTCACACTTGATATTTGCTGTAGTTGCTTGCATCCAAAAAGGCTTAGACAGGACTTGGAAGGAAGTGTTTACACACAGCCAGCCTGCAACAAGGGATAAAAATCATAATGTGTATGACTTTGTGGAGCCTCTGCAGTGTAGCTCTGTTGCCATGAAACAGGGGAAATATTCCAAATTCTGGTCACACAGAATTTCTGAGAGTGAGGGAGAGTGAGGCAAGAATTACAAACAATTAGGTGCTGAGAAATGCAAACTAATAATCCTACTAATGTTTTTAGTTTTCGCTTCCTGCGTGTTGTCCTAGACAAGAATATAGGGATTTTAGTTTGGGATAGCATTTTAGAAAGAAAAGCATGGAAACATTCTTCTTCATCAACAAACAATGATGATCTGTGTGCCTCTGAGCAGTTGGCTATGGGCAGATGACTTTTAGGCATTCCCAGTTTAAACAATTTGTCCAATGAAATTATGTATCCAAATATCAACCAAACTTAGAAGCAAAATTAACCTCTGAGGGTTTAACCTAAGTTTCTGATGGTGTTTGAAGATAGAGAATGGTTAGTTTCCCCTCAGGAAAAAAGAAAATATATTAGACGTTCAAATACTCATTTCAAAGAAACCCTCCCAATTAATTCTAGTGACAATAAAAATCCTGATCTAAATCATGTGGAGAATTGCATCCTGCTGAAAATGACACAGAGTATTTACTTGCTGCTGTGGCACCACTCCATTCCTCTGGCAAGGCCTTTCAGCTCATGTTCTTTGCTCTCTCTCCCCATCCAGAGCCCCAGTCTTCTTTCCAAGCTGTGCATTCATATGCTATCTAAAGTCCAACCTGTCATCTTTGCTGTCATCCACTCACTCTTAATTTGGAGTCAAATATTTCACCCTCACAATTGTAATTTGTGAACATGAGGCAGTGAAGACAGAGTAAGATAAGGCAAAATCCTGCTACACGTTTTTCCATTAGGACAGATTGTGTGGAGGAAGCCAACAGTCTGGGTTCACTTTCAACTCATGTCCCTACTTTAGTCCAGACTACATCACACACTCCTGTAGGTTCCATAAACTGTGTTTATGCAGTTGGGTAGGGTCAAGCTTAACATTTGAAAGTTAAGGTAGAAAGGAAGGACATTCCTTCCTGTCATTTGAGGGTATAAGGTCCTTTTCTGATTCTGTTAGGCTTTGTGAGAGATCATGTGGAAGCCTTGGGGTTGCACACGTATTGGAATTTTCCATGGTCATAGGTGCAGGGATCATTGGGATAGCAGGTAGTTCAATAGTAGATAGTAGATAGTTTGGTTCCTCAGTTTTCATTCAGGTGCTGAAACAGACAGCACTGATGAAGCAGTGCACTTAGCATTCTTGGTGCTCAGTCTGCAAGCACCTCAAATTACTCTGATGGGCAAATCACATACAGGGGCACTAATCGGCTCCACAGAACCAGCACTCACAAGGTCACCTTCAGTTTTCAAAACTTCTGGACTTAGGTTAAGGTAACATCTGAAACAAAATCTGACACAAAATATCAGAAGGAAGCATTTGTTTTGTCTCGATAAAATTAGTGCATTCTTTGGCAAAATTGTAATGACTTTTGGTGGTTGGGAATTCAAAATGTCTATTCAAGTTCCTGCTATTTGCCACACATTAATCTAATGAGTTGCCTGCGAAATAAACCATTAGAAAAGCCCTTGTTAAATTGCATCAAAGTAAATGGTTATCTAAAACAGACACCACAGGGAGGTTCTTAATTAGTCTGTTGTCAGTTGGGACTGGAAATGCTTGCAGCAGCATGCGGCTAATTAATTTCTCATTCTGCCACATTGCAGCTTCCTGTCAAAGCACAAGGTACAATTCAAAACACACCAATGGCTGGTTGCTCCTTTTCAGAGCCCATGATAGCAGCAGAGGAGGGTTCCGGATTGGCCTGTGCTCACTTTCCATAGGGAGATGGGTTGAGAGGATGTCCAAGGCAGGTGACCTTACCTAGGATAAGCTGTCTGTGTAAGCAAGGAGTCTCTGAGGCCCATATTCTATTGCTTCAGTTGAACATTGCTTCCTGGATGAAAATGAAAATTAGTCTTGGGAGGAGGGCATTTGGAATCAATCAGAAGCCCCAAGGATGTGCTTATGCAGGGGTATTTATATCCTGTGTCAGGGTGACACCACACAAGTTGTGCCCACCTGCCTGTGGTGTGGGCACAGACCTCTGAGAGCTGTCCTGCTGGGAGCAGGCCAGCTAAAGAGACAGCGCCCACACACCCTGGCGACCAGAGGAGCCAGCAGAGCCTGAGGAGACGGTTGCGCTTTTCAGGAAGAAGCAAAGAATTACAAAGTTTATATTACCCTGTCTTTCCTACCACCGTGCCAATGAAAAATGTATTCTTTGGTGGAAGTGATTTAAACAGTTTTGCACATACTTTGGACAGTATTTCACCGCAACCTGAGGAGCAGAAAAGGAACCTGCCATGTGGCCTTCTTTGTTGGCTGGAGATCCCTAAGGACATAGGGCATCTGATGCCTGATACGGGACGTAGAGATGGAGCTTCAGCCAGGGAATGGCTGGTGAAGGGCTGTGAAGGGCCAGTGATAGTAAACACATTGGGTAAACATTCTCTGGAGCCCTCTAAACCTAGTATCTCGGATGTGGTGAGGAGCATCCCTGCTCAAATGAAGTTGCCCCAAGGGGCCTGCACTGTCTCTGCTCCAAATGAAGTGCAGGGGAAATGAGTTTGGGTAGAGGAACAGGTCTGGCCCTTCTGAGCCTGCACTCAAGGCTTGGCACCAACCCCTCACTCCTGTGAGATGGCTGGAGACCTTCACATGCTCTGCTCCTCCTCTGAAAAATTTGTAGCTGTTTTTACATCATCCTTCCCCGTTTCTTCAGAGACACAGGTCTGTTCTATGGAAAGAGAGTGAAAAGCAGTGTATTTACACCCACACTTGCAATCAGGAGCCATTTGATATCCCCTGATATCAGCATGAAAGGTTTTTAGCACCTCTAAATGTTGCAAGCACTCCAAGTATACAGCAATAAAAGCTTTATTACATCCCTGCATCAAATGCCTTTGAAACACAAGAACACCCTACTACACTGAAATGTGGGTAATGGTGGCAAAATCCTCCCCCATCACTGCCCTTCACCCCTTGTGGTTACACATCTCCTCATGCAGCAAACTCCAGGGCCTGGTCTATACGTAAAGTGTTCACAGAGCTGTGCTCCCTGCACAATGAACACACAACCCTTTCTTTAAATACTGGTCCCTGACACAGTACAGTACCATGACTGACTCATGGCTGTTGTCACCTCACCATCTGTGATGGCTCAGTTAGATAATGGATACTTATGGGTGCAGCTTATAGGAAAAGGGAACAAGTCCATAGAAAGGAAATATTACCATCTCTGAAGCTGTCCCCATAAGCTGCCTTACTAGTCAGTAGGACACTAAGGTTAACCAAGTACACATTTAACCACTCTTATGAGTGATATCTGTACAAGTCAGTTCTTAATTTTTAGACAGTGGCAGCATGCAAGGGGCATGGTGATGCAGATGCATTTTTCTTTGGACAACAGAATATCTGATTTTTTCCCACTTCAACACAGAGGTCTTACCACTACTACCACTTCCTACCCATTTATTGCACTATCCATGGAGGAAAACAGCAAGATCTTCCTAACAACCATTTCTGCATATTCTTCCCCATAACTCCTCATGGAGGGTACCTGTGGGTACAAACTCAAACACTATTTCCTCTGAAGGCAGTCTTCAGCAACATGTTCACAGTATTGGAAGGAAGCCCGGACAGGCTTCTGTCGCTCCCTGATCTTGGTCTATGGTGCACCCAAAAGCCAAGTGAAATAAAGGAAATTTCACAGTCTAAGTGCTTTGGTCTGAGCCCCAGCTGTGCTTATTGCTAGGTATCGATCACTAGGACAGCAGAGCAGGCAGATACCTTTCTCATAGCTCACCTCTGTCCCCTGGTCTTTAGAGAGGTCCTGAAAGCTCTTCACAGCAGCCACCAGCAGCAGCTAGCTGGGCTCAGGTGAGATGTCCCCCAAGCAGTGTCTGTGGCCCCACAGCTGCTGGAGGGGTTGAGAAACCTCCTCTCAGCTATTTGGTTTGCTGGGTGGCAGAGGATGAAGTAGCAGATATTTCCCAAAGGCTGAAAGAAGGGGAGCTGCCAGGGAAATACCTGAGAGAGGGGCTACCATGGGACCATAGCTGGATACTCCCGGTGCCTGCAGCCATGTGATGGCTGATGATCTGCTGGAGCAGGTGGTTTAGGGAAGCAACCCCCATTTGACAGGTATTAGACAGGCTGCCTTCTGAAAAAAAACAAATTTCATGTTATTCAAGAACACAGCTGCCCTGCGACTCATGTGCACACTTTGTTCCCCATTGCACATTTTTCCCCAGACAATTCCTGGTGTACCATGCAGATTTCACACCTTCAAAGAGAGCTGCTTACATCCTCATCTCCAGTAAAAAAATGCTTTGCCTATCTCTCTCCAGTGCCCCTGCATACAGTGATGAGAGAGTGCTCAGTCTGCGCATGCATACATGTTCACACTCATCCATTATTTTCTCTGCCATAAAAGAATCACAGAATGGTGCAAGTTGGAAGAAACTTCTAATCAAGCAGGATCATCTACAGCAGGTTGCCCAGGATCATGTCCATATTACTTTTGAGTATTTCCAAGGATGGAGACTGCACCACCTCATTGGGCAACCTGCCCTAGTGTTTGGTCATCCTCACAATGAAAAAGAATCCTCAAGTTCCGAGGGAACCTCCAAAGTTTCAGTTTGTTCCCACTGCCTCTTGTCACTGGGCACCACTGGAGCTCTGCTCCTTCTTTGTGACCTCCCTTCACGCACTCATAGGCATTGATGAGATCCCTCTGAGTCTTCTCCTCTTCAGGCTGAACAGCCCCATCTCCCTCAGCCTTTCCTCACAGCAGAGGTGCTCCAGTCCCTCAGTCATCCTAATGACCCTTCCATTAAAGGGTCCATTGAAGAATGGATTCTCTGGAAAATGTTCATCGCTTCACTCTACTGAGGAGCACAGAACTGGATAAAGTACTCTGGGGATATCGTCACCAGATCTGAGTAAAGGAGTGGGATCACCTCCCAGCTGGCTGGCACTAATGCAGCCCAGGATATTATTCTCCTTCTTTGCCACAAAGGCACTCTGCAGTCTTATTCTCAGCTTGGAGTCCCCCAGGACCCCCATGTCCTGTTTTATCAAGCTGCTTTCCATGTGGGCAGCATCTGGCATATACATTTTTTTCTTCCCACGTGCAGGATTTGGCATTTCCCCTTGCTGAATTTCATCAAATTCTGGTTCTTGTCAGCCCATTTCTCAAGCCTGTTGACATCCCTGTGGTAGCAACATTGACCCTCTGATATCAGCTTCTCCTTCTAGTTTTAAGTTCTCTGAAAAATTCATGATTGTGCACTTTGCCTCATCACCCGGAACATTAATGAAGATTGTTGAAGAACCTAATATTGAACCCACCAGTGTCTAGCCAGATGTTGTGCCACCAATCATCAGCATTTGGGTCTGCCCATTCAAGCAGTTTTCAGTCCAGTTCACTGTCTGCTCACCTAAGCCATAGAACAACTTCCTGTCTAGGAGGATCTTATGGGAGACAGTGTCAAAGGCCTTATTGAAGTCCAAGAAGACAGTACCCATGCTCCCCTCAGCCAGCAGGCCAGCTGTTTCACTGTATACTATCAGGTTGAGCAAACACGTCTTCCTCCTTTGTGAATCCATGATGGCTGCTTCTGATTATTTTCTTGTCATTTGTATGCCTGGAAATGTTTTCCTGGATTAGCTGCTACATCTTAGCAAAGGTGCAGATGTGGCATGAAGTAATCACGGGTCAGGCTATCAGGACTGCTATGACAAAGATTTCATTTCTTCTTTCATATCCACAGCATAGGATGATTTTAAAAAAATACATATTTGCATTGTTTAAATGAGCTACATACTTTCATGATATCCATCCCCATTTAAATTTGCTTCAAGTTTAATTGGCTTGGGAAGTTCCAATCTTCCAGAGCCTGCAAGGAACATGCATAGTCTTTTGATCAGTTCCCTTAGTTTTATACTAATTTTTTCTAAATAGACAGGAAGGATGTCAGTAAGCTTCACAGAAAGAATTAGTCATTGCAAGTACCCTAATACATGGTCATGATTATGCTTAAAACTGCTTAAAAATGTTCCAGCATATCAAAAATTATTAGCTTCTTCAGCAGAGGTAGGTCAAGACAACCTATTTTCCCTTCCTCTTTCTCCACTGACAAGCAACTCAATTAGAGACCCCCTTTATGAAGTGTTTGGTAAGTTCCCTGGGACAAAGCAAGCTACCCATTATTCACCATTGTGCGTACCATGCAGTACTTGTGGGTGACTCCCCTGAGTTTATTGCATCTTTTGTGAGCAATTTTTGATACAAGAAATAAAGTATATTTAATCAGAAGTTTCCCAAAGGGAAAGAGCACATCAGGCAGAGCGATGCAGCTAGATAAATTTCCCAGTGAATTATATTGGCTAATTTATTGCCTGATGCTGTGACTCATACAGCAGCCTGCACCTCTTCCACAGCAATCCCGCTAAGTCCCCGAGGTCACCTCAAGACGGATGCATGACTCACTACCAGGGTTTCTGAATCCCATTCCTGGTGTGATAGCTCAGTGACAAAACACAAGCCCTTCAGGCATCTGATATTTCTCTTTTGGCCCTTCTTTATTGATCAGATGCTCTCATCAGCAGACTCCTTCCACATCCGGCCAATTGGCCAGCAAGCAGCAGTCTAGCACGAATGATTGTCTACAAAGAGCAAGACCCAGGGGCTTGATTGAACAGTCAGAGCCCAAAAATCCTCCCTCAGGTGAACTTCTTGTGCTTGAGGGCATGAAGACACAGAGAACTTTTGAGAGCAGCCCAGAGGCATGGAAGAGGCATCAGAAGTGTCTACACAGACACTCTAGGAAATATAAATAAGGTAATTATGGTATGTGAAGCTGGGTAAACAACAAGCATTATGAAATAGAGAAAAAAATATTTTAATATATGAGGATCATAGCACATACCTAGCACATTACAAAAAAAATTGTCAAGTATTTCCTTTTGTATATGCTGCCAAGAAAACACAATGTACTAAAAGACCTGGAGATGGATGTTGCGCATTCAACATCCACTTTCAGCAAGCAGTACTTGTTGCAGACAGGAAGAACTTTTGTGAGGCAGCTCTTGAGCAGGTTTGAAGTGCCTGCCAGTGACCTCAACAGAATGACTGACTGTCTTCTCAAGCTAATGGGATGGCTCAAATATGTGCACAAGTGCATTAGTGTGAAACCTTGAAACTTGAGTATCCCAATCCACACAAAACTTGCTAGCAAAACAAGTCCCATGTTCCATATCCAAATTATAGATAGGACTTACATGATCCCATACTCAAAAATAGTATCAAGTTTCAGCATTGCCTCAGAGCTTGGAAGGTGAAAGTTAGAGCCTAATTTTACCTATGATGTTATTAAGGGCTATGGAGTTCTTGCATGGCATGTCTGAGATCTCATACCAGCTGTCAATTGTATTAATTCAAAACTTCATCTGTCAGAACTTTCAACTTTAGGATACTAAAAAATAAGGCACACACGGTTTTCCATGGATTTTGCAATACTGCCTGGTCAAAGAAAGTCTTTGCACTTGCAAAAAGCTGTTGACTGAAGCTGACAATTGTATCTGCAAAACAGCAGGTTCAGAGAAGGGTTTAAGAAAGAAGTACTAGGAAAAATTACCTGTCATTCATCAGGTACCCTTTTCACCATATCCATCTTGGTCCATCCTTTTCTGATCTCTATCTTCAAACCTACATAAAAAAACCCCAAAGGAATGTAGTACATCTTAAGCTGTTTATCCAAATAGCTGTTTCAGTTGCTCCACAGTAATTAAGACAAGTAAAAAAAAATGTACTCCTCTGATGACATGACTAGAAAACTGTAAACAATAGATGAGAGAAGCCTGAGATACTCAGCAACCTTTTTCCTTGTCAGTCTCTCCTCCCACACCTCTTGAGTGGATAGACAACAAGGCGGGGGCTGGTGAGAAAAGTGCTTTCTTCCTTAAGAGGTCAGGTTCCTGATCACCTGAGGAACCAGAACATATATGTCTATGAGAGAGTTGGCTAATGCAGTTGTCAAATCACTCTTCACTGTATTTGCAAAGCCATGGCAGTCAGAAGAAATCCCCAGTGACTGGAAATAGAGAATGAATAAAGTGACTACATCTGTGGACAAGGGAAGGATTGTGAATGTCGTTTATCTTCTGTAAAGCTTTTGACATGGTCCCTCACAGCATCATGCTGTTTGTATTGGAGAGAGATGGATTTGATGAGTGGGCTTTTAGATGGATAAGGAATTGGTTGGACAGTGGCATCCAGAGGGTAATGGTCAACAGCTCAGAGTCCCGACGGACATCAGTGACAAGGGATGTCCCTCAGGGGTTGATATTGGGACCAGTGTTATTTAATATCTCATTAATGATATAGATGAGGGTATTGCATGCACCCTCTNTCAGCTGTGTCAACAGCCCCACTCAAACCACTCAAAGCAGGCTGGCTGCAAACCTGCCAATAGTTCTTCATCACTGAGGAAGACATTAAACAGTACTTGTCCCAAGGCAGATCCCTAAGGGTCACCGTCTATTATACAAAGATTGAGGGGTTGACCACTACCCTCTGGGTGTTACTGTTCACNTTGACACTCCTGAAGGACAGAATGTCATCCAGAGGGATGTGGGTGAGATGGAGAAGTGGAGTCACAGGAATCTCATGAGATTCAACAATTCTCTCAGCCTTTTGTTGTAGGAAAGGTGCTCCATACCTCTTATCCTGGTGGCCCTACTCCTTACTCATTCCAACAGGTGCATATCCTNAATTCCTTATCCACTGAACAGTCCGCCCATCGAATCCTTCTCTAGACAATGTAGAGATCTACTGGGTAGTTTTTAATAGCAAAGTCATTCCAGGGAGGATGAGAGATAAGTAGTTCCCAGAGTTCTCTTTCCTACCTTTTTTAAAGGTGGGTCCAATATTTCTGTTCTTCCAGTCACCTGAGACTTTACCTGACTTCATGGACTTTTCAAGTACCATGGAGAGTGGCTTGGCAACTATGTTAGCTAATTTCCCTTGGGACTCTGGGAAGTATCTGTCATGGTTTAGCTCCAGCCACCAGGGCCCCATCACACCTGGCAGTGACCTGGGCAGGCAAACCTCATCACTCCAAATGTCTCACCTTTCCTCCTTCTTCCCCCCACTTATGTACTGAGCATGGTGTCACATGATCTGGAATATCCCTTTGGTCAGTTGGAGTCATCTCTCCCAACTGTGTCTCCTTCCAGCTTCCTATGTACCCCCAGCTTCCTCATCGGTGTGGAAGTACAAACAGCAGAGACACCCTTGGTTCTGTGTAAGCCTTGCTCAGCAATAACAAAACATCTCTGTGTTATCAGCATTGAATTCAGCACAATTCCATAACACAGCCCCATACCAGCCACTCTGAAGATAAACTAACTCTATCCAGCACAGCATCTCACAGATCCCATAGATACATATGTTAAAGTTCTTCAGGTGATCACCAACCAGATCTATTACCTTTTTCCTTCAATCCCCATCCTGTTGCCCATCCACTCAAGAGAGGGGAAGAGAAAAAGGAGGATTGAAAAGTGAGGTAAAAACGTGGTTGAGTACCTAATTTTTGTGTACAGCATGAGAACAGAAACCTATTTTGCCTCAAAAGAGTAATTTTTTTTCTCTAGTTATGAACAGGGTAGAAAATTCAGCCATTTGCATTGTTGCTCTGTTGTGCTAAGTGGCACTTGCTGATCTCTCGATTTCTAGCTTGGAAAGACAATTTTAACATTTGTGGCATGCTTTCCTGGAACTGGGTGATTGTTTTCCCTTTCTATCCCCTCCTGCTGGAAGCATACAATCTTGTCTTGAAATCACTCACAAAGGGACAAATTGAAGACATTTAGTTCCACCTTTGTCCTGACATTTTCTGTGTTTTTCCGTCCACTAACAGCTTTCTGTTCCAAAGTAGATGTTCCCTCTTCCATCTCAGTAAGCCTGTCGCTTAAATTTGAAGGGCCATTTTTACTCCTGTTAGATATTCTGACATATACTTCAGCTCTTACAGCAATTTTCCCCTCCACAAATGCCACTAATATTTACATTTCTGTGTCCTTTTTCTATCTCTGAAGGACTGTTGATGAATGCAGCTTCAGGTAATTGCTTTTCCCAGGCATCATAATTTGTTTTTCAACAAAAGAACAATTTCCAATTTTTTTGAAAAACCATTCAAATGCACTAGGGGAGGTGAAGGAAGGTCAGGGAGCAGGAGCAGTGACTTACATGGCATTAGTTACCAACATACTCATTACTTCATAACTTACACTTTACAACATTTTAGTTATGTGTGACAGGTTTGCTTAAGGTTAATCACTCCCTTTCATCCAGAATCTAGCTGATAGATAAAAAAATGCATTATTCATTCCAACATGAGGACAGAAAAGCTGTGTATCTGAATAACAGCAGATGGAAAGAAAGAGCGAATTTTCACTCTGGAAAAGAGGAGCTGAGAACGCTACTGTCATTTCTCATACTACTAAGTCTTGCACAGTGGCAAAAGTAGAAGTTAACTTGTGCTGGATAGAGGGTTTTGACTTTTAAATCTTTCAGTCAAGAAAGGTATTTGTAATGGAGACCAAAAGATTCCTGTTTCAGAAAACTCTGCAACAGATGAGAGGTTCAGTGTGATTTTTACTGTACAATTTTCTGGAGGTTGAAATAATGATTGTGGTCCATTACAAACTTTTAATCTCAAGCCCAGGCCATTGCCACTGACTCTCCCCAGTGTGTACTTCTACTCCCATTTTTACCCATACTTCAAATGAAACAGTAAATACTTCAACCTGACACCCCATTAAGTGTCCATGTAAGGCAGGAATTGTTCCCACTTACAAAATTATATTCTTGAATTTGCTCTCTGCTAGGCAAGTTGGAAATTTACAATGCAGAGGTGCTCCATTGATGTTGTAGTGTAGGAAGGGTAAATAAAACCCATGCTTTTTATGTCCTGAGTGTTTTTTAAATTGGCTTCTCTGAGCTTTCCAAGTTTGTAGTATAAGGAAAACAAGTCATGTTAATGCGAAAAACTTAATGAAACCATGGTTTCACAGTTTTAGTTTAGAGTTTCCTTTTCTGTTACCTTAATTTTCTTGGAAGCTTTCTGGTATCATTCCTTTTTATCTCCCGATATCTCTGCCCCAGGTGAAAGCATTTAGTCTTTTGTATCACTGGCAACCTGACTGAAGATGCTGCTGCCTTTCCACATTCCCATCTATTTGAGATCCTTTTCTATACTCATTCAGCTGGTGGTGCTTACTTCAAATTACCATCACCGAAGTGCATCAAATCACAGGGACAGGACGTCACCATCACAGTCGGCAGGCCATGGATACCAAGGGAACCCCAACACCTATGTTCATTCTTGGGGAGGGAATAACATCAGGAGAGGCTTTATCCCTAAGGGCCACCTTCAGGATGAAATCCAGCTGCCGCAGAGCATCTCCTGAAGCCTTGCTCTCCACTGGTGCCTAACTTGGGAGAAGACTCTGGGCAGGACTGCTGTCGGCCCGGGAGAAGGGTTTACTTCGCAAGCCCCGTCCTCACCGAAGAAGAGGCTTTAGGTGCAGGGGCCCGTGCGGAGGATGCACATGCCCGCTTCCCGAGGAAGGACGCCCATCGGGGGTCCGCTCCCATTCGCCAGAGAGGCAAAAGCCTCCCGGGGTGGCGGCAGCGGCCGCCGAAGCAGCGGTGGCCATCAGGTAGGGGCAACTCCGCCGAGCCCCCGCGCTGGCCCCGCAGCATCCCGCGCCGGGCGGTGCGCGTACTCACGGCTATGCGGGGCTCCGGTGGGGCCGGGTGAGGACGAGGAGGAGGAGGCCGGGCAGGTGAACCCTCGCGGCAGCTGTCTCCCCGGCCACTGCTGCTGGCAGCCCGGTCTCTGTACCCCCGGCCTTTGGCAAGGTTTGNAGCGAGGGAGGGAGGGAGCGAGGGAGGAGGCAGGAGGCAGGACAGCTCCCGGTCCCGGCCCGCCCTCCATCTGCGGCTCCACCGAGGGGAAGCGGAGCGGTGCCGGCTGTCGGGGTCCTCCGTGCCTCGCTGCCCGGGAAACTTCGGAAGCTAGCCGGGGGCCGTCTGTCCACTGCCCCGAGGGGCGCTCCGGGGGAGGGAAGTGTCCCCGTGCGCACCAGTTGGATGGCGCGGACCCTGAGACCCGACGACATCAATCCCCGGACGGGGCTGGTGGTGGCTCTGGTCAGCGTCTTTCTGGTGTTCGGCTTCATGTTCACCGTGTCTGGCATAAAGGGAGAGACCCTGGGGGACATCCCGCTGCTGGCCATCGGACCGGCCATCTGCCTGCCGGGCATCGCCGCCATCGCCCTCACCAGAAAGACGGACGGCTGTACCAAATGTCCGGAGAACATGCGTCCGTGCTGTAAGGAAGTCAAGGACCGGGATGTCATGGAGCTGCTAAGGACCCCCTCGGACCTGGAGTCTGGCAAAGGAAGTTGTGACGAGCTGGCCATGAAAGCTTACCGCAAGGACAGGAGAGGGCTGAGGGGAGAGGACACCGTGTTCATCTGCACCTCCGGCACCACCGCCGCCGCCACGGCAGAGTGCAAGAGCCTCACCAAAAAGGTGGAGCAGGAGGAGATGCTGAAATACCTGGAGAGCTGTTACCCAGAGATGCCAGAGAATGTGTTCGTGGGAGATGGCTCCACATACAGTGCCTTGGAGAAGAAGAGCTCTTCTCCCAGCAGGGACAGCACTCCCTGCCCTGACATTGAAGATAACATTTTTGTGGCTCCTAAAGATAGTATCATTGTCTGCTCTTACAAGGATAACAGCCCTTATGACAGGTACTGTTGTTACATAAACCCCACTGGAGTCAACTCAGACCAGGAGACCATTGTGTGAAAGATGCATACTTTATACATATGTATGTGTACAAAAACTGCAACGTCAATTTCTTGATAGGGGATAAAATAGCTGACTGCATGGGACAATCCTGATACTATTTCAATTTAAAGTGGTATGTGACTGATACTCAAACCTTTTGTGCCTGAAGTACGCTTTCTGTAAGTAAACAAGCATGTTTAAAGGTTAAAGAATTCAATTTTTCATTTTTGGAAAAAAAAATACATTTTATTTTCTTTTCTCCCTTTTCCTCCCTTTTGTTTCCATATTGTACCCAAGCCTGTAGGCACACTGGCAGCAGGGCAGCACTAGCTGTCAGCTGAAATCAAGAGCTGAATGAAACTCTGGAGCTCTCTGTAGGAAAGAATGTGGTGCTCTACGGCTGAATAAGTTTTTGAAATACTGTCACTTCATTTTGGGAGGGATTGAGAGATGTCAGCATGAACTCCAATAGCTGGCTGATGTCAGGGAGTGTAGAAGTCATTTGTCTCCCTTTGTCCTGGCAGGATTTTGTTTTCCTTTGTGTCAAGGAATAGATGTCTTGACCCCATGGGCTCTTCTGAAAAGTCTCCTAGGAACCAGATTGGCTCAGGAGAGTTTTCAAAGACTAACCCATCATCAATAGCATGAGCATAGATATGTTAGCTTAATTTTCCACTGGTCTTGAGTTCACTGGAATGTTTCTAACACTTTTGGATTTTAGATGCATACTTGACAAGGAGAATGCAACATGAACACAATACAGTTCTTGCAGAGACTAGGAGCAGATGTCAGTGAACTCAGGTCTTTAAAATATATTTCAGTACCTCAAAAATTGCTTCAGGAATAGACTTCTGTAAGTTATATTCAGAATTGGATCTGACTCTTCTGAAAATGCGATTTTCTTGTGCCTTTTCTAAAATGACAGATATTTGGGGAATGCATGGTGACAGTCCACTCAGGGGTCTCAAAGCCATGCTTTGCTGGGAGAAGGACGTGACTGACAGGTTTTTTCATAGCTTATGGATACATAGCAAGAAAATGTGAAGTGAGTAGTGAAGATTAACCATTCAAATTCAGAGCCTGCAGTTTACATACTGAAATACAAATCCTGGCTTTTCTGTCCAACACTAAGTTTCATGTTCCATGCTGTGCATAGACACCTGACCTCTACAGTGTAGGTAACAGAGATGTGATATAACACAATGTCCATGCAAAGCAGCTACTCTAAGTGTTCAGGTCTTAGGGTAATGGCTGCTAAAGCAGAGAGTAATTTGCTAGCATCTCACAAAGCCCCAGTCCCTATAAGCAAACTCCCAGAATGCCAAATAGTTTCTGTGTAATGAAAGTCTTAATAGCTGCTCCTAATTAGTTGGTTTTTGTCAACCATAAATTGTACCAGAGAAACTTATTGAGTTACCAGAATAGGAAATAAGAAGAACAGCCTTTCATTTGTAGCAACTTGAGATGTTCTGTAGAAAATTGAAAGGAATTTTGCACTCAAACGAGACTTTCCATGCCCATGGAATTGTCTGGAAAGTGAATGTAAATTTTATACATAAACTTATGTGTGTATTTGTTTGTTTGTTGAGAAACTTATGTCAAATTGTAACAGACAACCAGTCTCTGAAGGTGTTTCCAGAAGGAAACAATTTTCTGGCTAACTTGGTGTCTTTCAGACCAAAAAAGTTGTTAACCCTTTGGCCAGGTCTTGGTGGGACATCTGGATACTATTAGGATAAATTCAGAAAACAGTAGATAGTTGAAGGTAAATCACCTATTCAGGCAAAAACTCTGAATAGGTGGTTACAGGAAGCTCTGCTGCTCAGGCAGGCAGCAACTACTGTGGTGATAACTGAACACCTGCACTCTGTGCAGCCCAGGTTTTATCCAAGAGTAGAGGAATTCCACAAAAACAGACCCTCTCCCTGACATGTTCAACTTCCACATAAAAGCACTCTGTTGTCAGCAGATTGCCTTCTGCTTAGGCTTAGTCACTGCAGGACCTTGCTCTGCAATGTACAGAGCAAGTCTATAATGGCATCAGGAAGTCTTATTTCATGGCCTCTGAAGCCAACAGCTGAAATACTGCTATGAACACGATGACAAATAGGTTCTTTTGCTTTCTGCTTCTAAGCAGAGCAGGTAAGGGTTTCATTGTGTGCCCAGGGGTACTCAGCATCCCTGGAGATCAGACTCACCGTGAGAAAACAGGCTACTGGGTCCTGCCTGCTGCCTTTGACAGGGTTGTGAGTAATCACTTGCCTTGCATAAGAGATCAAGGCACCAGCCTGCTGGGAACCTATATTTGTACAGTTCTGCAAATATATATATAGGAAGCAGTCAAATTTTTCCATTTTTTCTAGGATTAGATGTTCTCTGTCAAAAGTTACATGGGCTTTTTCAAGACAAGTCAGCAAACTTTAGTGACAAATGGAGTAGTAAATATATAGCTTGATATACAGACATGCAGATCTGAGTCATGTGCTTTATTTCATTCTTAGTGTAAAAACAAGAGAATGCTTGTATTCAAGCAAAGTTTAATGGGAGGGAAATCTTCTCACAATGTAGAAAGAGGTATGAAAAATGTGTGTTTAAAATCTGATATTTACAGGCAATGACATCCCTCCATTCATTCAGCTAGGATTTTACAATAAAATACAACTTTAAGCAATATTTCTAGGCTAGTATACCATAATCCTCTACATTTGTTTATTGAAGTGTGAGAATTTGAAATTAGAGAAATAACTTAGTACTGCATCTGAAACATCTTTCTTTCTTTTTCTTTTTTTTTGTCTGCTAGTTTCATAGAGAATGAAATGGAAATTTATTAATTTGGCCATTTTAAAAATCTGAATTTTTAAATTTGAAAATGAAAGGGGTTTAGATTTTTTTGTTTGTTTGGGGAGCTAGGTGTTAAGGTGTTAAGGTTTGGTTTTTGTTTGTTTTTGTTGTTTTAAGGATTTTGTGGTTCTGTTGGTTTGGGTTTTTTTAATAAAGTGACTTATAGTTTTGCCAGTAGAAATCTAATGCATATTTGATCATAGAAAACATGACATCATTTTCTAATTTTCTATGCAGATAACATGCCCAGATTAGAGAGCACCTGGGACTTTATTTTTGTTCAGTTCATGCGGACACTAAAACTTGTGGTACCAGTGCTGATCTTAGAACAAGCAGGAATAATCACTTTGATTTTCAGAGGTAACTTCTAGTCTGAATCTGGCGTCAGGATACCATAGCTTAGGGTGTGATTCCAAGCCATGACCAGAGATGAGACCTTCTTTCTGTTCTTGCTAGTTTAAAAAACCTCTGGGTCAAAGTCCTACTTTTCTCCTCAATGCTCTCTTCCAAACAATGCATGAAGTCATAGGGGAGCTCAGTTTGGGGGATAAATATCTTGGGGAATAAATGTCTTGTGAACCATATATTGCTTGGTCCTAAAATATGGGTGGGAGGGTGTATAAAGCATTTAATGGAAAACAGCAATTTGGACATTTAGAGAAGTTCCTAAGATATATAAGCTTTATTTTTGGAATAGTATTTATCATAGTGGTACAGTGTAGTTTATCTTTTAAGAGATAATGTGGTATTCAGATCAACAAAAGGCAATCTCGTGTTGCTTTGTTTAAATTTCTGTTGTCACAAGTAGCATTTTTAGTCATACCAGCTGATCACTGCAAAGTCTTTAAAAGACAATTTGAAGTTTTAATCAGCACGCACTTTGTCCTCCCAAGTCCAAAACAGTAGCTGGTCCTTTCAGCCTGGAACCGGATGAGCAAGAGGTGAGTGTGCTCAGAGTGTGTCCCTCTGGACTAGTATTGTATTCTTGATCTGCATTCTGTAGAAATGTCATACTCTTGCAGATCCCCCTCTGATCCAAACTCTCTGCAGTCCTGGCTCCAGTAGCTGTTTATTATATCGTAATTGCCAGAGTAACAGCTACTGCGACCCCCGCTCACCATCTCTGCTGCTACGTTTCAGATTTTGCAGAGTGAGCTCCTGCATTTGGCCAGGGTGGTAGAATTTGACACTACATCATCCATCCAATCTAAGCTGTTATGTTGACACATTCAATTATATTGTTAATTCTTGCAGCACAAGCTTGGGATTTTGCCATGGGTTAGAGGTGGGTGACTGTCAGGCCACCAAGCACCGCCAACCCAATTTTTGTGTGTGTAGGGGCTAACCTAGTTACTTACAGAACACAGTCAGCACACAGGACCTTGACTCTCAGCATGTTGCCAGTAAAGCCATGGCATAAGAAACTTTTGAGTCTTGAAAGGACTGTTTACACTTCTAGTATAAATTGTATTAAAACTTTTAGAGGAGTTTCCTAATAAGTAGGCTAGAGTTGTTCTCCCCACGGCATGGGGCATCAGCTGCAAAGCAGCTCATGCTGAGCCCGTTTCCACTCTGCAGCCAGTCTGAGTATGCAATCCCTACAGGGAGAACTGTTGGTGGGGTTATTACTTCTCTGGTGGTAAGTGCTCTTTCATGTCTGGAAATCACAGAGAGAATGGATTGAGAAGTCCCTCTTCATGCATCCTGTCAAACTTTCATAGGTAAGCATTACCTTTAATTTAGCAGTCCTATCAATGCTAGATGTCTTTACCAGACATGTAGATTCAGCTTTCACTAGTTTTTAAATCTTTGTGTATTTTGTGTTCAGAACAGTTGCATGGATTAGCCTCCTGTCAGATAAACAGGAGTGTTTATGCTTAATGTTTTTGCTTACAAACTGCACCCTGGATGGGTGTGTGTATGTATATATGCTACACTTAATGTCTGCAAGAGCAGGTAACAGAATGCACAATCATAGCTACATAGCAATTTGAGATCTCCTCAGAGGTGTTTTTCCAATAGCTTACCAAGCTTTTCTGCCTCAAATCTATTGCTGCAATTTAAAATTTCTTCTGGTCTTTAGGAGAAAAAACTTCTTCTAAGAACAACTCTGTTGTGGCTTTTTAAGAACACACAGTTCCTCCAACAGAGTTAGGACATTCCATGTCTGTGTTTCCCTATGGCCCCTGTGAAATCCTGGCAACTGAAATCTGAATTTTTCCAGTTCTTTGCATTCAGCATTTCCCAAACTATTGGTGTTTTGCCAATGAACCTTTATTCAATTCTGAAAGATGGATTTCCAGCACTTTTTTTTCAACGTAGTGTCCTTTTCACTCCTCAGGGAGTGAAAAATGGTTAAACATTTTGAAAATCTGGTTCTGTACTCTCACACATTCTAGTGAGAGTAGAACAGGAGAGGTCTTCATAAAAGCAAAAGAGACCAAAAATGCATCATACACAGTATTTCATTACTTTGTCAGGTTAACTGTGTTGAACTCTGGTCACAAAAGCACTATGTTTAGTGCACTGTTCCATGTGTGTATTGTAGCTTTGGTAGCTTACCTAGATGGCTCCTCAGGCAGGGACACTGTGTTTTCCTGCCCAAAGGCATGATACAAGTACTACAAGAAAAAAATTATCATGTAGTGGGGATACAATTTTAGATCTCATCAAAGCACTTCACACCACTCTATTTCAGTATGAAATGCCATAATAATCAGCAATTGTGCACAGTCATGAACATAAGGATGCTTCTACATTAGCTTCGTATTTGGTACTCACTGGTAGGAAGTACTTATTTTTTTGCTGTTGAAATCCAAGGCAAGTTTCAGAAAGGTGTAACACTAAACAGTTCATATGCAGCTTCCAGGTCAAACTTAGTGCTGTATGAAAACTATTGAATCCAGTCTTTGGAATTTTGTTCCAAAAAGGATTGCATATGTGTTCAAGACATAGTTAGTGCAGTGGAAAGACAGTGTAAAAATAAGAAGGTGGGGTAGGTCGTTTTGCTGTGTGAACCACAGAGGACTGTGGTTACTATGCTGAGGAACATTAAATAATATCATGTAGACTCATGGGTGTTCTTTGGAAGGTTTCAGTCATTAGGGTTCCCACACAAACAAATTCTAAACACCCACTCTGACATATTTTAAAACCTGGCTGTTTTATATCTCTACATCTGAAAGTGCATTTAAATTTAAACCAAAATTTACATTAGGAGGAAAGGCAATTTCCCCATATTTTATTTGGAGAGAATATTTTATTGCAAAATATTTTGCCTTCAAATTCCAATTTAGAATGTAAAAAAATCTACAGTGCAATGTTTTATACTGAAGTAAGGAAGAATAGGGAGAGGAATTAGGAGGACAAGGTGCTCATTAGCTGAAAAGCAGATGGTACTCAGCTGGAGTATAATCAGAACAATCTTGCATAGCCTCGTCTTTTTACAGGTTTGAAAGGATAGCTCCAGAAAGACGTTCTTAAAAAAACCAAAGATTTCTACTTTTGAGGTCAACTCAGATGGAAGGGCTATTAGTAATTTTTAGGGGTCTGAGTAGGTAGGAGAGATGTTCTACAAGCTGGGGAGATCTCATACTAATCAGACATTGATCTTAAAGAGACACTGCATCCTTCGACTTCACAGTTAGGCTCAACATGACCTGCAAAGGCCACCTGATTTCACCTCACTTTTATTTAAACAAATTAATTTATTTCATTTGACTAATTTGCTGTACAAGGAAGCAGATAACTTACCTGTTTGTAAAAAAAAAAAAAAAAACAACGAAACCTTGGAATTGGAGACCCCCTATGAATAACAAGATAAGTAAAATATGTTTGCTACCTAATCTTGGGGATAAAGAATAACTTCTTGGTGGCAAAACACAGTCTTTTTCCAATGCCCATGGTTTGAATAAAATCTATGAAGTTTTACACTTGGAAATACATTAATGAATTTTTGGCTTTACTTGTTGTGATTTTTTAAAATTTTGTGATTATCCAGTCTGTTCCTCAATATTCAAGTTGAAAAAATATAGTGAAGGTTTATCAATCTAATAAAAGACTTTCATAAGTCAGTTTTTGTGTTGTGTGATTTTTTTTTTTAATGTTCCTGCCTACATTCTCATTGCTAGGTAGATGGAGCTGCAATAAGCAACAATCAGAATGCACAATCTTACCAAAAATTCACCACATCATGAACAGAGTCTTAGTATCCTCTGCATTATCTTGCATGACTGTAGAAAATGAATGGCTACTGTATGAAGTGATTTATAAAGTACATATCACCTTCACTTCTTCAGTTCTATTATTGCAATCGCTTTCCCATTTTCTGGCATAGATAAAATCATCAAGAAAAGGAAGAACACATCACATACTTCTAGTATATAGTGCCATTTTAGAAAAGAATGCTTGCTAGATTAGCTGACTATCTCCAAATTTGGGATGTGAATCTCTGTGGATTTAAAGCATCTCACAGATGAGCACTGTACTGGTTATCATACTTCAGCTTTACCAGCTGGTAAATGCTTTCCTGCATCTGAAATATGGCCGTTGTCATTGACTACATCTGTCAAAATGCCTGAGATTAATCTTAAAGTACTTGTCAGTTGACTGAGGACACTTCTGTTTGTATAATTTACTACGGTACTTCTGTCTTCCGAAGTCAGTCATATGATCACAGTCATCAGACAAACTGACATTAATAAGGACTATCGCTTGAAGTTTCAGGAAAGATATGACAGATTCAACAGTCCATAGAAAATAATTCTCATTCTGAGATGTTCTGTTCGAGGAGAGGATCAAAGAGTAACAATAAAACTGAGGTAGGCTGACCCAGGCACGCTTCAGGCTGTGCCTCTTTTATAGAAAACTACCAGGCTCTAAGCCTTCCAAAGTCAGCAAGAGTCTCTGCTGTCTACAGCAGAACTTGAATACTGCCCAAGGAACTGTCAGTGGTTAAAGCTGCCAATCCAGCAAGCTTGCTGTTAGTCACTCATCACTCATTTCTATTTAGAAGATTTTAAACTCATAAGACACTTTTTCAAAATCTTTTAATTCTATAGACAACATTAAAATAAAGCAAAAGAGTTAAAACTGAAATACTATGGACAAAGCATATATTTCACATCCACATTTGATAAGGATATGCACCTTTTTAATAAAATCATAAACAAATGCAAACTCATTAGGATAATGTAAAGTGTATAATATGTCATGAAGCACTATAATAGAGCAGAGAGTTTCACGATTTCTAGGTAGCATTTGGATAAAGGAAATGGTTGTATTAAAGGATATTTCTGGGCTGCTGATAACTGAAAGGTTTATTCTGCTAAGATTACGAAACAAGTAATTGTACTATACCATCTAATATGAAATTTAAAAAAGGAGAGTGGAATTTTTAAGCTTAGAAAAACATGAAACTAATTTAAAATTTTGATTAAAAAAAATTTGGCTGGACTTCATGTTGTAATCTCATGTGTCAAAGTCAGCTATGTCTACGTCCCTTGCTGCGATTTTTGTTCCATTCAAGTTGCAGATAGTTTCATAGACTTCTGAGACATAAACAGACTCAGAATGCTATACATCTTTTCTGTGTAGTTCAAAAAAACCTCCCATAATTTGGAAGTATTAAACTTTCTGCGTCTCTTAGGCATCTCTGAAAAATCTATCATTACTGCTGCATTTACTTCTCGTAGCAGGTGAAGAAAGACCATAGTGTGGCATTCCTATCACTATCACACAGAACATACTTGGAATTAAAAGTTGTAGCTATGCTAGCTACATAGGAACATGAACAAGTAGTCAGGTGCTTGGTTAAACTACACAAATTTATACCAGAAAAATTACAACTACATGCATGTTTTTGTTCTTCTGCCTAGGATTAGGGACAGACTGGAGGGTAAGGGAGCAGAATAAACAAGAGTAAGCAGTGCTGTGTCGCTCAAAGTCCTTCCTTTTTATCTCTTCCCATTTAGCTTTATCCAGTCTAGCTCACATTATGGTGGAAATGCTTTGATACTTGATATCCTTTGCTTTCTCTGTTTCACTTAGTCTGTTAGACTGTTTGTTAATCATTTGAACTGGAAGGGGCTAAACTCTTCAAAACAGATTAGCCCTGAAAGGTATGTCTTTAAATAAAGCCAACACCAGCAGTGCTCACAGAATCATGTTCATCTAGAGATTACTCCACTTGTAGTGATGGTTCTCTCTTTACAGGAAATGCTGGCTCAAGAATGACCTTTCCTAAACTGTGTCCTAAATTACACAGTGACTCAGAGGGCTGCTGATTTCACTGACAGACAGCTATCCAGCAAGAGTAGGTTCACTGCCACTTTCGTAACAGCAACAACATCAGTTAATGTTAGGAGCTGTTTTTCAAAGAATTCCCAGAGCAGCCAAGGACAAGAGCAGCTGTAGTGAACTTTGTCCTGTTTAGCAACAGTATACGTTGTCTTGCATTTCTCTCCCAAGATTTTCAGGTCTCTGCAACAAGATGGGAGGTGTCACTAGGAATTGACTGTATGGAAACACATCAGACTTTCTTAATTCTTTTTCTGTGCTCCAGACAATGGAAATAAAATGGAAGTATGAGTACAAATTCTTATTTCAATTTGTATCCAGTATAATTTCTCTTCTTCATCCTCCTCTTTTGAAGGATCTTACTTCCTCACACAATACCACATTTTTCCCTTTCACA
This sequence comes from Toxostoma redivivum, assembly GCA_013397375.1. Lineage (NCBI taxonomy): Eukaryota > Metazoa > Chordata > Aves > Passeriformes > Mimidae > Toxostoma > Toxostoma redivivum. The sequence continues at coordinate 102,186 of VXBI01001810.1, read as the reverse complement.
GCACAAAACCAACCACACTCACAGGGTTTATGATACCACTAAACAGTAACACTACACTGTCTCCTTTCCTATGGGAGCACCTCATGGGCTGGAATGTCCAACCAATTTTAAAGTCATAGTGGCTGCTGACTGACGATTTCCCACCAAAATCAAATCAAGAAGTAACACTGGGAGCTACCTTCTGCTCTGGTAGCTGGTGGGCTATTTCTACATATTATTCCATAAGATGAGTTTTTTGCTGTTTTGTATTTTCAGAACCACTGCTGGGAGAAACACTTGTAAATAAAGCCTGAGCTAATACATTCACAAGGCAAAAGGGGTGTATTATCTCTTTTCTAATTTTATAATTCAGCAGGATGACCTAACAGACTGGAAGCAGAAGAGATACTGGAGTTAATGAGTGGTTAGGAAGCAGGACTTCAGAGAGGATCACTGGGAAAGACACCTGGTATTGGACTATATGAAAATCTGTTGGCATCTTGAGGTGTCACAGGAGCGCTGGTGACTGTCTTCTGGGTGACAGAGGCTTTCTTACCTTCAAGCCAGTATGTGACCATGTCTCCTTTCCCCTAAGGAAGAATATCAGTCATAGGGTTATAACACTGTCAACACTATCTCTCATTTATGAAATAATTTTCTTACTACAACTCAAAACAAGTCCCAAAAGGAGAAATGTGTGCCTGTCAGCCACTTTAAGTAGAGAAAAAATGAGGCATAAAACTTTTCCTTAAAAGATAATAGCAGTAATATCAATTAAAACAATTCTTTGAAGTCCCATCCAAAACTGGATCCACAAGTATGTTAATTCTCTTGTGGAACTCACATGATGATTTGTGATGTCTCTGAAGGATCTTTTTTGATTTCAAGCAGCTGTGAGTGAATGTGCCATGCAAGACTTCCAAGCTTGACTAAGTCCTTCATCTCTGACTTACCAGGTTTATCCCATGAACTAGTCCATGGAATTCGTCCTGGCTTAAAATCTGAACATGCTCTCTTTGAGTACGGGAATTAGTCTAACCAAAGCACTGTGAGATATAGAGGACTAAAAGATATAGGGGACTGCATGGGTTAAAATTCAGGGACTCCAGAGTACTTTCACACTCTCCTCTCTGAAAAGCTGAGTATAAATGTTGCATACACACCTTGACTTGTAAATTCCCACGACATACTAACACATACTCTCCAATCTGCTCCAACAGCTGGTATGCACTTGAGCTGCACTGTATTTTAAGAGCTGGAAAGCAAGATAAATATTGTATTAGCAAACAATTTATACATCTAAGACAGATCCATCTCTCAAAGTGTGTCAAAAATTTCAAGACGCATTAATTAATTCCCCCTTGAGTATTTTTTTCAAGTCTTTGCTTTCATTCCTTGTTATTTGTTATTCAAAATGTTAGCACACAAGCTCCAGTATCCTGGCCTGTTTGTGAGAGCATCTCAGGATAAATATGGGGCTGTCAACAAACACTACTCTTCACTTTCTGCATCTAATAATATTTTTGCACTCTTTGCAGTTGTCTATCTGTGCTACTGATGAGCATCCTTTTCACCTGGTGAAGAAAACCATACACAGTTCTACCTCCTGGTCAATAAAGAGCCTGTACATTCTCAGCACATTTAATTTTCAGCAAAGTCTAAACATTAAAGAAACAGTCATCCTTGCTCTGATTCCAAAAGGAAACCTGTAAATTAAGGCAGTGGAAAGACACAATATTTGCCAAAATTTTAAAAAATTTACGAGAAGGTTTTTTTCACCTATATCATTCTGTGACACAGAGCCAATCATTACACTTCTTTGTTTATAAAACATCTCAGATGATAGTAGGACTGGCTACGATTGTCTAACTGATTTTTCTTAAATCAGAAAATGACAGTTCTATAATGTCCACTTCTATTTGTTTAAATACTGCCTGTAGTTTCAACATATATAGATACATATCTCAGAAATATTCTTTGCAGTAGTTACATTATATTTCATCTTGCCATCTTGCTTGAGAAAAAGACACCAGCACTCAGATTCCAGGTGATAGCATTTTTAATCCACATTGCTAGTAATTAATCTATTTTAAAGCAATCATCTTAGGGTTAAAACCTGGTAATGGAATTTGAGGTCCTCAGATGTATGTGGCAAGAAAAAGAGGGAGATAAAATAATACAGACTTGAAAGATAAATGTTCTGTCTTCATTTTGAAGTCTATAGTGTTGATGCACCATCTGAGAAAGAGACTAGCATACAGAACAAAAGATAACCTATTAATGATGGAAACAGATTTTGAAGGCATTAGTTTTAAAGGAGTTCAGATAAGATGACACAAGGAGCATGAGAGGAATTATTTAGGAGACTGACAGAAAGAAAATTAAGTTATATATGTTCCATCCAGGTTAGCATTTGCTTTGGAAAAATAAAAATTATGAGAAGGAATAGATGCTCAAATCCTTTTAAAACTTTCAAATCCATCATTTAGGACATTCCCCTGCCCTTTTGCCTTGTTTGTAGAGGATCGTGATAGATGTTGAAAGCATCAGTTTTCATCTTGAAATGGTAAACTTGAAGAATCTTGTATGTGCCTAGTTAATTTACAATGCATTGCAATGTGAGCCATAAAACTACTCAGCTCAGTTTCATGAATGAAAGGAAACAAGACATCAGGGTTCTGTGATGTTGAATCATTTTTTCATTTTTCCTTTCAGTTCTTGTAGATCAGCTAAAATATTTCAGAATACAAGGTTCAAATGTTCATATTGGCTAAAGATGAAGTTTGCTAAGTAAACTTGGAGCTCTGTTATCTCTTAGGAAGAAGCGGTGAGAATATCTCCAAAAACATATGTTTAAACTCTTTTCTAGAGGACACATACATAATCTTCTATAATGGTTAAACACTGACACAACTCCCATGGTATCCTACATTTCTTCTGCTCTCCATTAGAGAAAAAGGAGGAGTAATGATAATATTTTTACCATAAATCCAGCTGTATGCCCAGAACAAATAGAAACAGTGAACGTAACCACTTGCCTCTCATTTTGTTTTCTTTTTCCTATTTTTTTTTTTACTGTAGAGAACTTCAAAGCAAAAAAAAAACCCTTTCTGAGACTTGAGAAATAAGGAGATCTGGTTACAAAAAATGGTTGTAGAGAATATCACTCAAATAATTTATCCCTTGGCAGACTGGACCCAGAAATTAAGAATTGGATTCAGAATCATTTGAATAGGTCAGGACACAAAAATCACCCCAACATTTTAAAAGAACTAATTCAGGGATGATTAAAATCCCACCTGCAGTTTGCTCCTTATTACCTTCACTGGTAGATTCCATCCTGGAAGCTGTGTTCACAGTATCTCCAAATAAACAGTACCGTGGCATTTTGGTTCCAACAACTCCAGCTACAACTGCCCCTGTTAAGAAATACAAAACAAGACATTTTGTGTTTATAAATCACATAATCAGTTATGCATCCTTGTGGCTGCTTCCTACACAATCTTAAATTTAATTTGTTGATCAGATAAAGTCTGAATGTAAGTATTGTCTTTACATGAGTTACAGATCTGTCTTAAAAGTGATTTAAAACATAGAAGATATGATTTCTTAGTAAGACAATGTACACTGATCAGTTGGCAGATGCTGGGCTGCACAGGACATATCCAACTCTGGCTGTCTAACAAGAAAGAATTGCAATCATACCTAAAAATTAAATCAGAAAGCTAGGAGTCTGAGAGTAAAGGCTAGATCAGAGTGTAAAGAAACAACTCACTGTTTTGAGAAGAGAACAGCTGATAAGGAAAAATAACGGATTAAGAATGGCAGTTCTAACACACGAAAGGCACAGGGGCTTTGGGATGCTTCCAATGTTGTATTCAAAATTGAGGTACCAATATCCCATGAATCCAATAAATTGTTCCATTGGGATGACCCCTATGTTGTGTTCCACTGCATATCAAAAAATTAATTTCATTTTTAATGAAGAGGAAATGGCCACTACAGATGCATTTGTAAGGCCAGAGGAAGACTTTTTCAGCTATCTCAACATACCTGAATGTATTCCTGCTCTTATCTTTAGGAGGGTATTGGGCTTGTGAGGAATCTTAAAAGTCTTGCAGACATCCAGAAGGTCTAAAGCCATGCTTGAGATCTCACCAGCATGAAGGATCCCATTCTCCTTAGGTACTCCCGACACCACCATATCTTAATACAACAATGCAACTGTGTTAACTTTTGACATTACACATAGATTTACTAAAGTATGCTGCCTACAACAGAAAAAATTAAACTAAATAAATAAAATAAAGAAGCCCTATTTCTTCATATACCAAGGCACAGTTGTGCCTGCTGAGCAAAGAAAGCCAGAAACAAAAGAAGGCTAGGGCAATGGCTCATGTGTGGGATTACCTTAGGTAAGAAAAATGTTGTATTTCCTTCTTATTTTTATATAAGATTTATTCCCCCAATCCCTTCTTTCTTCATCCTCCCCTCCACTGAGAATGCTTAAAGTGGGACAGACAGTGCAAATGTGGCTGTTCAGTATCTTTTGTCATTGGGTAGATATTATAAAAAAAGGCAGTGACTCCAACTAGGCATTCTCCTAAGCTTCCTGCACTATGCTTTAAAAACTGATGATGAATTCTTGGGGTCCTAGAGTCCTGAGCTGAACAACCATGACTGTGAGAATGATAAACTTACACTAAACCCTGAATTTATGTGGGATTTGCTGCTCTAGTTTGATCCCTGTAAATTTATGGTGCGTGTTAGGATCCATCCCATTGTACTCAAAGAATCAGTGATGTCATTTTAAGATCTCTGAAAATGCTTTTTGAATAGTCATGGATATCTGGAGAAGTCTCAGTTCTACTGGAAGCTGGCAAATGTTGTCCAAATTATCAAGAATGACAAGAGGGATGATCCTGCAAACTACAGGCCTGCCACTTTCACTTCAGTGCCTGGCAGAATTTCAGAGAAAATTTCTCTGGGAGGTAATGAAAAATACTAGAGAGACAACAAAGACATTTATCATAGCCAGCACAGCATCATGAGTGGAAAGCCCCGACTGTCAAATCTGATTTCCTTTTATGACAGGATAAGCCACTCTGGTGATAAAGGGAAGCTAGTTGATGTAGTCTTCTTGGATTTCAGTAAAGCCTTTGATACTGCCTCTCGTAGGATCCTTCTGGACAAAATGTCCAGCACACAGCTGGATAAACAAATTATGTGATGGATGAGTAACTGGCTCAGGGGTCAGTCACAAAGGGTTACAGTGAATGGGTGACACTAGACTGGTGACATCTCACTAGGGGGGTTCCACAGGGCTCCATCCTCAACCCTGTGCTTTTCAACACCTTCATAAATGGCTTGGACACAGAACTGGAAGAGATACTAAATCTGCCGATGCTACTAAGTTGCCTCACAAACAGAAAGGCCCTGCTAAGAGAACTTGAGAAATTAGAGGACTGGGCGATCACCAGCTTTCTGTTTAAGAACAAAAAGTGTTAGATTCTGCTCCTGGGATGGGGCAACCCAGGATGCAAAGACAGACTGGGAAAGGAGAGGCTGGAAAGCAGAAATGAGTGCAGCAAATGGACCTGGGGTTCCTGGTTGAAGTTAAACAAGAGCTAACAGTGTCCTGGCAGCCAGGAGGGCCAACCCTGCCCTAGGGGCATCAGGCACAGCATCACAGCTGGGCAAGGGAGGGGATTGTCCTGCTCCTCTCTGAGCTGGGGCAGCCTCACCTCCAGTGCTGGGGGCAGCTCTGGGTGCCACAACACAAAAAAGACATTGAGCTGTTAGAGAGTGTCCAGAGGGCAACAAAGATGGTGAAGGGCTTTGAGGAGAAGCTGTTTGAGGTGTGCCTGAGGTCACTTGTTCTGTTCAGCCTGGAGAAGAGAAGCCTAATTGGGAGACCCCACTGCAGATACAACTTCCTAATNAGGGGGGTTCCACAGGGCTCCATCCTCAACCCTGTGCTTTTCAACACCTTCATAAATGGCTTGGACACAGAACTGGAAGAGATACTAAATCTGCCGATGCTACTAAGTTGCCTCACAAACAGAAAGGCCCTGCTAAGAGAACTTGAGAAATTAGAGGACTGGGCGATCACCAGCTTTCTGTTTAAGAACAAAAAGTGTTNACAGCTCAAGAAGTTTTTGGATAATGCTCTCAGGCCCACAGTATGATTCTTGAGGATGGTCCTGTGCAGGGCCAGGAGGTGGACTCTATGATCCTTGTGGATCTTTTCCAACTCAGGATATTCTATGATTCTTTGATTCTGTTACTGTGTAGGGCAAGAAACCAGTGTTTTAGGGATCTATGGGGTGCATTTGTTCAGGAATTTTATGCCCAATAATGTGTTCAACAGTTCCACAGAGAAAAATAGTGGGCTTTTTCTCCCCATATCTCTTATCAGGATTCTTTCTGTCTTATCCAAAAGCCCTGTTAGATTTCATTCGGTTTTATGGAACTCAGTTTTAATCATAGTCTATTCCCAGCAGATTGCCATGGTACCAAATATAAAGCCATTTTCCCACAAACTCAATAAGAAGGCACAGTCAAGCCCCTACAATGTGTTTGAATAAAGAATATTGCTTTGGTCTTTGCAAAAAAAGACAGATAATAAAGCTTAGGGTGTGGCATCTATGATCCCATGTAGAAGGTAAATTTTTAGTTGTTCCAGTGGTACAGAAATTGTCAGATGGGATTAATCTTCTGCCAAGACTTAAAGTCAGACCTCACTAGTCACAGGAACCAAATAAACAGCAGCTCTAATTTACTCAATTAATTTGTCTCATTCCAATCATACAGATGATTAAAGGTATACAGGAAAATGTTCCTAAAGTTTGCTAGGGCTCTGGTAGGACTCATCTCCTAATTGTTTTATTTGGCATTCCCAGTGGTAAGAAACTTTCAGAATCTCCTTCAGCTGCTCTTCCTTTTTATCAGAGAGTCTCTGTCTTGATGCCCCAGGCCCATCATTGTCCACAGCTCAAGGAACTTACAAGCATCTCCTATTGTTTCCACCTTATAGACATCATAGTTATCTATGATTTCATCAAAAGTGGTATAAAGCTTGTTCAAGAGATCTACCACTTGGTATGGTGTGCTGCTGCTGGACAGCTCAGTGAAGCCAACAATGTCACTGTTAAAACACAACAGAAAGAGCATAATCATCCACTGTCCTAATCATTGCTAATTAGTAATCTTAAACACAACATAAAAATTTCTCAATGCAATTACATCAATCTTCTCTTTTCAATAATTATTTTGCTATGATTCTTATTGGATAGTTTTGTCTTCATTATTTAAATTTACAAACTATTCCTTCCATTTAAAAGGACAGAATGACCTAAGCCCTTTTGCTTATCAATGGAGTAAAGCATTTTTACAGGTACACTTTAACCTGTAACAGACTAAGCAGTCTTCAATTTTGGGTTAGGTATAAATGAGAAAAAAAAGGAACTTGATATCTGTTCACTTATGACAAGTGAAGTCATGCCATTTATATGTTGCTTCCTGCACACATAAAGAATTAAAACTGTAAATCCACGTGGACTCTAAGGATAGAAAAATATTCTTTACACAGGCTAAATGGTGGATTCTTTACTTAGACCTATCTTATGAAACATACATTCATACATGTTTAACACATGTAAAGTGATGTGCTGCTGTTTGTTAGAGTTCCAGAGTAATTTCATTTTTTATTTAAGTAATTATAATGAAAAATAGGGAGTTGTGAGAATTTTGAAAGACAATCTTTTGCAGAACCACCTGTTACAATAGGTGACTGTTTAGATAGAAATTATGCACCCAGTTAGGAGCTTCATCTCCACTAGAAGCCTAGAAGTTTCTTCTGTAGGAGACAGTTCTAGTCCTATCTTTCATTTTTATTTACCTGAAGAAGATGGTGGCACTTGAGTAACATTGAGCTTGTGCATGTTTTCCCTGCCTGAGGTCATCTGCTACTTGTTTTGGCAACATACCTGTTGTAGAAAGTAGAGCATTGTAATCTTCTCACATGGGTAAAACAACATATTAAACACAACGTGTTTATTTAAAGGCACAAAAATTGTTCATAAATGCAAAATATTATGAAGGTGAAAACACACTTTGCCATCAAAATCTGCTCTGCTATAGTGTGAGAATTCACCATAAATCTCACTGAAAACACAACCAGATTTTTCTCATGGCTCATAACTTTTAGGCCAAACAAGCCAGTATCTATACATTTCAAGAAACAGTAAGTTAAGATTCTAATGGTGTGATCTGGGATTTTATTAATTCCTTCTTTGTCAACTCTTTGCTAGTGCTTTCTACCTGTGTTAGGTTTGTTTACTATGTCTCCCATTTTTTTTTTTTAAATCATCTTTGTTCCCCCTATTTTGCCCTTTCACAGCCTTTTGTTTTTTCTTCTCTTATATGCTATTCCCATCTCTTTATGCCTTTTTTTTCTTACAGAATGTTGGAATATACACTGCCAGCAAAAGTAACCAACTACAAGTTCACACCATTTATAAATATGTAAAAGGCCTGCCACACAGATGCAAAGTCAGAGCACTATGGATTTTGAGCCATAGCTCCCAGATGAGTGTACTGGTTTCTAGGGGGGAAATACAGAAAGTAGCTAAATATCTTTCCAGCTTTGCGAGAAAAAAGTATATTTATTCTTTGCTAGCTAAATGTTACTGATTAAATAATCACTTATCAAAGGGTTTTTGTTTATAGTTAGACAGCTGAAAAAAATTATTATTGAGAAGAATATCCAGTATTTTTTCTTTATAACTTACTATACAACAGACGATCAGTCTTCTGTTTTTCATGCATTAAATCCTGAGTTCGCTCAGAAACCAGCATCTCCAGATGTTTGTTATATTTCTCCATCTAAATAACAGAGAGTTTTCTAAAATTTTTCAAAAATTAATCTTTCTACTGAAACAGACGCCTAGTTGGATAGGATTTAAGTATTTGAATGATTCTGCTTTGAAAACATTCAGAGATAAAAAAACATACAGGTCTAAGACACCTAACACTTTTTTACAAAATCCAAAGATCAGATTTCTCTTTAGGTAAATTTATGAATCTAGACTTGAAGTTGGTGCTTACACACAAGACAGCAGAAGGCAATTTCAGGCTTTTTAAATTTCATGCAAATTTAGGGGCCAAATCTAATGCAGCGAGCAACTTACAGACATGGATCAAAATCTTAACAAAACAAAGTCTCAACCTTTTATCAAAAGCTCACAATGCTCTTTCATAAACAATCTTGCTACACTAGTCTTTGCTTTGCGTTTTGCATCCCTCCTCTGTGTGAGACAACAGTCTGTGGAGGCAGGAATCTTTTTTCTCTGTTGATGGGCTTGAGATACTCTGCTCAAAATTATTTATAAACATGCTATTTGTAGCATGGAGGGATTCTACATTCCTGGTACTATAAGACCACTGAGCCACAGAAAAGGGGGAATATAGTTTGCAGGCAACATTTGACAGACAAAAAAAAAGTTCAGCCTCAAAGAAGTTGAGAAAGTTAAAAAACTGAATGAGAAGGAAAGCTGGGTTTCAAGCTGAACCACATCTACAGACAGCCCAACAGAACTGAACAAATAACAGTGGATTTTTTCAACAAACAAGGGATATAAGATTAAAAAAAACAACCCTGAAGGATAGAGGTGAAAGTTATTGAAAGTGAGCAGACTGGATTGGATTAAAAAGCTAAATTTACCAGAGTCATCATCATGTCAACAGGGCTAACAGGATTCATCTTGTACAACATTTTCTTGACTTGTTCAAATGTAGGCCTTTGGGATGGATTATTTCTTCTGCACCTTTCAATTAACTGCAGAAGGGAAAAAGAGTGAGAAAAGCAAACAGCCTTTTATTATTCCAAGCATAAGCAGTATTTTAAGTTAATATTTCTGTTTTCCTGGTGCCAATTGGCTGTGAAGCTCTATCTGCAGCTCGTGAAAAGTGTCAGAGCTATATTGAAGCCTCTAGAGTTCTACAGGTTTTTGCTGAATGAAGGATATTGGTTCATGAAAATGCTGCTGTGGGAAATCATGACTGAAATATACACATTCCTTCTGCTGAACTCTGCTTAAGCTCTTGTCTTGTGCTGTATTTGAGTGTTATGCTGTTGGAATCACATACTGTTTTCAGAAGACTTGCCTGTACACAAATTTCACGAAAGATTAAGAGCTGAAATACCCCTTAAGAATGTTAAGGTCTGGATTAAAAACCAGTGCTGCTAAGGACAAGTTTTTTTACATTTATAGTGCTACAAACCAGCAAAGGTGAATTATATTGCACTTAAACTGAAATAAGGATGACCCCATCTTGTTCTGATTTAATTAAACTAGGAGGGAGTATACTTTACTGAGGCTACTGAAGAGAAAGACTTGTTGCATAAGAAACAAACTAAACTCATAATTTGCCTGAGACAGTCTTCATTATGTGAAAGCCCTCTGTCAGTAAGCTAGATATTACTAACATAAAATATGTATGGAATTCAACACTTTATAATAAAATGAAATTGCACAAAAATCAATGATTGAATAATAAAAACCTATTTATTACTCCAGCAACAGGAGGGGACAACAATCTTTCATTGTCACAATCACAGTTTTTTTATTAAGGGTATTAAATATTACAATTATGCCTTGTTTGAGGTGTATTTCTTGATTTCTGGGTGATTTATATTTGTCAAAGGTAATATTGCCATAAAACTTCTATGACATGTTGTAAATTTCCTTCAATAAATTAATTTTCTACACAATATTGTATTTTACTCACCTCTATATAATCTGTGGGACATGGGCAAGAATTCCCAGCCTTTCTTGAAATTAATTCTGCCAAAGGTGGGCACCAAGAATATTCAGCTGAATGCACATCATCTTTCTAGAGAAGAGGAATGTTGATACAAGTGTTATGGTTCTCAAGCCAGCCACTGAAAATATATTATTATTATCATCATCACTTTTACAGCACCTTCTCTATCACTTCTAAGTCAGCTTTTTTTCATAAGAGCATAAGGGAAAATAAAGGATTAAAAAAATAGTATAACCCAGTCTAAAATGGGTCACCTTGTCTAAAAGCTTTTTCAAGGCTGACAGGCTTTAATCTCTATGTTTATATGACATAAACAACTTTTGAAACAAATGAATACCTGGCAAGATGTTGGGAAACTTTTAAGAGACCACAAGGACTATATTAGTCTTTTCTTACAAACTGTCAGAACTGGAAAAATAGTAGTTTCAAGTCTTTATTGTTACAATTCTTGTTAAGCAAATTATTTCAGAGAGAATGTGGTTATATATCCAGACCATCTATTTTCAATTTCAAGGTACATTCTTTTCGTGTTTGCTATTTAGCAGTGATCAAAAGACATACTCAAAACAGACATCTTCCTTATGGAGTGCAGCTAATTTGCTTTCCTAGGTTATTCTTATTACTGCAAGATTCCACTAAAAGGGCCTGTAAATGATAGGAAAAGGAAGAAGCAGGAGAAAAAGGAAGATATTAATGCATAATTTCTCCCTGCATCCACCTAGCCATTAAGCCTCACAAAACTAATTAAAAGGAAGTTTTGGAGCTACATTATTTTTATCATATGCTCTTCTTCAAAGCTCTGAAAGGGAAAACTGGTAGACCTATGAGGAAACCCTGATTGCATGCTCCATGGGAACTGAACTGGCACCCATAAAAACACGAGGAAAATGGATGCTCAAAAAGTAACTCTAAGGTGCAGTGACTCAAAGTTTGGTTTGTGTCTTCAGCAGAAACAGAATCAAAGTTTTCATGCAAATTCTACACATAGTTCATCTTTACTTACTGACAGAGGATCACTTCTTGTGGCAATTTCTAGTAAAATGAAGGCATAACTGCAGAATAAAAATGAAGAAAAATGTTAATGAAATAACAGTTAATTGAGTCAGTGATTTATTCTTTTCATTATTTCTTATTCTTCCCCATTCTATGACTGAAATCCCAGTATCTCAAAAAGGAAGGATGGCAATGGTGCTGCTACTTGTTACTACTTTATGTTTTCAGAGATTTGTTACTGAATGTTTCTTAGCATTTCTCTCTCATGGTTACAGGTCCTAGAAATATCTGAGTTTGATGGTCAGCAAAGCAATTTTCTCTGTAACAATTAATGGAATCTAGAGGTGATACATGCAGGTTTATGTACATGATTCCTACTAGTTAAACATAGAAGTCTGATTTTTGCTCCAATCAAGGGACAGGAGCAGGTTCATCAGAATCACCAGTGGGAGGAGTGCTTTTTTTCAGCCACTGGAAAGACCACTGTTCTAGAAAATATCCATAAAGTCTGTGATGACACACTGTGTCCAGAGCAGATATTTTATAGTAAGCATTTCTGCTTGTTCTTTCTGTATTATATTTTTGTGGATATTATCTTCCTCATTTGAACTAAGGTCAAATACATTCATCAAGGATGAAGAATGGAAAAAGACAGTAAAAACAGGGAATTCTTTTCTCTGAACTCATTGGAGATCTTTCAGAACACCTTAGAACAATCTCTTAGAAGTAAGCACCTCCTCTAGCCAACAGTCTAGATAAAGATGCCTCTTTATATAGTGAAACTGTGTAATAATTTACCCCTGCACACCTCTCAGCTTGGTAACATTTATATTTTGGAGAATATTGGTTTTCAGTCGGTTGTGTTGCTAATGGTTGCATTATTCTCTAAGATACTGTGTTGGTAACAGGATATGTTTATCCATCTTTCAGCTCACTTGTGGACCACCATTGGAAAGTTAAATTATGCATACAAAACATGATGAATAAAGAGAAATTATACCGATGAGATTTTTATATTAATTTTGTGGTGATTTGGTAGGAGAAAGCAAATCAGACCTGGTGAGGCGGGAAAGCTGAAACAGATTTTCAAGGATAATAATTTAATTATAGTAAGTCTTATAAAGCAGTATTGATTTAATTAATCTTCAGCTGTACTACCCAATAAAATTCACTTATCCACTGTGGATAGTGAAATTCACATGACGATTACAAATCAAGAAGAACCAGTCTAGGAGAAACTGTGGCTGGAAACAGCCTCTTCAGCTCAAAACAGGAGCTATGTTCATGCTTCTGTTCTGATTTCCATTTTAGCTTTCCCATCTGACCAACACTTTCCCTAGAGAACTTTAAAAGCAAATTATTCACCTGGAAGAGCACACTAAATTACAAATCCCACTCCTGCAGTTTCTACTATTTTTTTATTTGAGCCTCGCCTTCAGGAATATTAGTGGAATTTTTGCACAGATAAAAACTGAGGATTTCAATACTGGACCAGTTTGGCCAGTGAGGACAAATACATCCACCAAGAAGGCTTACCTCCTGCTCATATCATCAAACACAAAATTTGTTAAAATGCAAATTCTAAAGAACAGCCCAGATAAGAAGACAACCCTTTCAATGGTAAAGAGTAGTTCTCATCTTCCCTGTCTTCATGTTGCTCTTCTCCCCTTTCTGATGTTATCTTTCATCACTTTTACCTTTTTTTTTTAACCAAGAAATTAATAACTGCAGTGCCACAAAAGAAGATAGGAATTTTGTGGGTGGGTAGGTGGGACAGCAAGACAAATCCAGGAAACATTCACTGAACCAGTCAAAAGTTCATTGCATATGAACTCATATATGATATGAGCAAATCAGATCTAAAGACTATTTAAAGGCAAACCCTTGGCAAGAAATGCCTTCCAGAGGTGAAGTTGCCTGCAAAGTCAAATAATTACATCTATCCAGAACAGGAGTAAAGTGAGAACAACAAGCCAAGGAAACATTTTCTGGGATACATTTTGGCTGCAGGGCAACGGTAAACGGGGATGTATAAGACAATCCCAAAATTATTGTTTAGTTGGAGCAAAGTTCTCTCAAAGACTACTTCATGTTGCAAAAGTACAGACCGACATAGGACAAATGACTGTAGCCAGAAATTGCAACACTCAAACTGCCTTAGCTGAGCTATTTTGGAGCAAATTCTAAGAACATATTAAAGCCTATAGGCAGAAATACTACTGAGACTTCAAGTTCTTTCTCAGTTAATCTGATAGAATAGATAAAAATTAATGGTGCTCAAGCATGTTGTATATGCAGACTCTGTTTACAGTTGTGTTCCCATTTATCTGAAGAGTGGTTGGATCAAAGCCATCCACCACTGGCAGGGAAAACCACTGGAAAGCAATCTTCTATAAAGGTTTACAAAAGGAAAGGAAAGGAGCTATTTTCTAGTACATCCATTTTTTTCCCTTCTCTTTATTTTTCCTCTGTAAACCAAATATTATCACCATGTATATGCCCCCAAATAATTGTATTGACATTCAATTATAGAATTACAGGAGGCATAGGTGCATTATGACATCCTAGAACATTGTTGCTGTTAACTTTTAAAGTATTGCCATTGCTGAAAATAATCTACTTTTCATAAGAAACAACAACAGAAAAAAAGATAATTAGATAATAGCAGATCTTCATGCCTTTTTATATTACTAGTCAAGTGGCTCCTTATAAATCATTGGGTCAGCTCTGTTTTTAAATAATGTCAGTGAATTCAGTATTTCATTATCTACCTTGAACAGAAGATCCTGTGATATCTATGCTGTTCTGTATTCCAGGACCAATCCTTCTAAAAATATAATCAAACATATACCTGGAGTGACAAAAGAATTATACCAAACCTGACTGTCATTAAAGAATACTCAAGATTACTGAAAGCCAGATCATGAAAACTTAGCTACCTGTAGACATCTGACATAGAATTGGGTTCAACATCTGAAAGAGTATGTGTTTCAGGAGCTATGTAAATCAAATGCTGCTGGGATGAACTTGATCCGTCAGGAGAATCTTCTTTTCTGTATGACTGCAAGCCATAATCTAAAATGGAAGAAAACAAGAAGCAAACTATTCAGTGGATATACTCCCAAAACATGTACAGTAATAGACAGAAACACAGCTAGTCTAAAGAAATTAATTTTCCCAATTCTAAATGCACATCTTAGTCTAGAAATAGTGGCATTTGGGTGGTCTTTCCCCCCTAAACTATTGCAAATATAGCATCTGGAAAACCAAATATTTGGCCAAGACTGAATGACAGCAGGGAAATTGAACTACGTGACCCATTGCAATCAGAATTATTTTATGATTTTATCAAATTATTTTCAGATAATAGTCTCACCTCAGTGGAAGAGTTAGCATGTAAATATGGGGTTCTGTTCTACGTTGTCCCTTGATCCTTATCTCTGGTGGCAGATTGCTCAAGTAAGTACTAGTTAGACAGACTAACAACTGAAATCAGATGGTGGGCGTTGAACACCACTAGCATCAGAACAAAGGCAGCATAGATGTGAAACATCTTTCCATCTATACTTCTAGCCTAATATAGAAGGAATTCTTAGCATATGACTCAGAATCAGGAAGAAGGAGAAAAAAACAACTGACTTCAGTTTTCTTTCTTACGTAAACAGCACTCTTCTGAGTGTATGGAAAGGCTGGATGCAGACATCTGGTTTTGTCTGAAGTGACCTCTAATTAAGATGTTCCTAGGGACTGAATTTTTATATGGAGGTCATTTGTAAAATAGCTCCCACATTTGTTATTTATGAGGTCTGTTTGACATTATTGCATCCAGATAAACCATGAAGATTTGAAAACTCTACAGTTTGACACAGAACAGAATCAAAACAGAAGCTGCTGAATGATTTCACACATATCCTATTTAATTGAGAGGAGCTGTTCTAAGGTGATGCAGTTGATGTAATACAACTATGTCTAATTTTTGTTTTTCTTCATCATAGGCTCCAAGCAGAGTAGGCAGTTCTGAAGGCAGAAGGATACTGAAGGAGTTGGAGAAGCAAGCCTGGCCCTGTGTAGGAGCCTTAGTCATAGGATATGCCACTGAAAAACATATCTGCTGCAGCTGCTGCTTTTAGGATGGCTATGGGTTAGAGATTATGATCACTACTCTGGGCAAAAAGTAAAAGAGATGATCATTGCCTTAATTCCCTTTGACAGCTGCAAACTAAACTAGACTCTCCAGTGGTTTTCCTGTTCCCAAAGGCTGTCTTCCTGTCTTCCTGTACCAAAAGTAGACCTGACCTGTACCTCCATGTCTGGGAGAATACAATTCAGTGCTGCGAGCAAGACTTAAGAGCTCTGAGCTGAGTCTGCTTTTCTTCATTAAACTACCTCGTGCTTACAATCAGTCAGTATTACTACATCTCTTTACACCATTGTCCATGCTTCAGGTTTCTCTCTCTATCAAAATACAGAATGAGGCAGAGTTTCTGCTCAGATGTTGATAGACTGAATAATCTGTAGGATCTGAAGTGTGCATCTGTGATATGTACTAAATAACTTGATGATGTAACATGAAACTCGCTTCAGCATAAGGTGCTGCTAGTGAAGTCTGGTACAGTCAGCAATTCCACGTGAAATGTCAACATGGAAGCACTTAGAAAGAGTGTTCTGTGTGAAATCTATAATTAGGGGGTTATCTGGACAGTTTTGAAAACTTTTTCCAGCCTTCTCTTTACCTGCAATTTTACAAACCCACCGGTCATCTATCACACAATTATTAGACTTCAGCCGTCCATGATACATTTTGTGGTGGTGGAGATAGGCCATTCCTTGAGCAATATCAGTAGCAAAGGAAAACCTGAAAGTCAAAAATCAGTGAGCTAGTATTTCCACTTTCACTCAAGAATGGCTCCAAAGCTTACTGAAGTTTACAGAAACAATAGCTTTCAAATTGTCCCCATGCTCATTTTCCCAAAACACTTAAGGTATCTGTTTGAAAACCCATTATGTCCCTGAGCTCACAGGCCAAGACTGTAAAGTTTCTTCTAGAAATTGTCAGTACTTTTGTATCCTTGGTAGTGCTTTCACATGTTTACAAGTGAAACAATTTTACTATCTTCCTTGCTTTATTTGGAAGGTTTCCTTCCTGAAAACCATTTTTCTTTGCTGGAGGCAAGCATACAGCAGAAGCAGAAAGGACATGTCAAGATCAATCTCAAAAGAAATGTCACTGCTTTTGTGAAAGTTTCATTGATGATGTAAGCTCATTTCCTGTATTGGTAAGAAAATAGTTTTGCAGTATATCTAGAGAAAGAGTTGAAAAATCATTGGCTTAGCATTGCAAGGACTAATAGGATTTCTCAAAATACCCAAAAGACAAGTTGGACTTGATATTCAAATTTCCTTCCTTTCTTCCTGGAATCCTTCCTTCCATATATACATACATGCATCATAGATACATCATACATACATGGATTTTTTTACCTGAAACCCCAGTTCAAAGGAATATCTTCATTGAGGAGCACATCACTCAGGCTACCTTTGGGGCAGTACTCTGTGACAATGGCAACATTTGGAACTTCTACACAACCTCCAATGAATTTGCAGAGATTGGGATGGTCAAGTTCCCTGTGAAAATCAACAAAAATCACAGCACAACAGTAATTTTCACAGATGTCCCTCCTGCTTTCATATTGTAACTGGAAAAACAAGTGCCTTGTCTCACAATGTAGAGAAAAAGTAAAACAGACATAAGGAAATTTTTATTTTGCTCTCTTTCAAGCAAAGGTTGAAAAAAAGTGGAATATGAATTTACAGTCATATTTGGAAGGATTTTAAGCTCTAAAAAATCAGTGTAAAACTGGAACAACATATAGTTCTTAGATTTTGCTTCTTACCTCACTTGTTTTACTTCTTTACGTATGGTTTTAGACAGTGTAAATGCCTTCTTCATTATTTTCTTTATGGCCACAGTTTTACCATCACTGAAACAGAATGAAATGCTGTTTACAGTTTTAGGGCAATGAATCCAGCAATGCTACAAAAATGAGCTGCAAATAGTTTGCAATGGAGAATAGCTTCATATTTCTAGAGACAAGGCAGAGAATTTAAGCATGTCCATACATGGTTGTAAATCTGAATCTAAGACAAAGGACAGGACCTTGTTTCTTTTGATAAAGGAACCATTAGTGATTATATTCAATCAATCTTGATCTGTGGACAACATCTGGAAGGTGAGTGTCAGAGTCAGTGGAGGCAGGTTGATGATGGAGTAGCAGCAAAAGAAACATCAGAGCTAGAGAAACACATACAGCTACCTCCCAGCTATCTATTACTTCTGGCTACTCTTTTGCAGATCCTTCAATGATATTTAACATACTTTTGTGCTCATGGAGTTGATCATTCTCAGCAAAGAAGCAGCTGAGTTTGATAGAGAGCAAAGCAATTTTCTTTTTTAGAATAAAGGAACTCAGGGGAGATATCTGCAGGAATTTTAGTGATGACCACCATATAAATACAGAGCATGAGGTGTCTAGTGCAGCAGTTGTAGGTGCTCCACCAATGAGACTGAATGCCCCATTTTTCACTCTTGATAAATTCTTTTGACTTTGAGTCATCTGAGGAAGGTGATGATGACGGAGATGATGATGATGATGATGATGATGATGATGATGAAAATGTCACCATTCAGAAAGAAGAAGTAAAAAATATCAATGCTGAACACAGTATTTCATCAATGAAGTGGCTGTGATTTTCCACAATCCATGCTGAAGGCACTTTCCCCTCTAGCCAGTGATACCAAGTAAGCTTCCTTATCCTGCAAAGCACAGATCCTTCCCTGTGTATTCAAATGATAAGTACTGCTTCCAGCTGCACAAATGTTCTGCTCCTACCTATTAATTTTATCACTTCTATAGGAAAAATTGCTTTTTGAATGGCAGGATATATCTATAACATTTGTCCTTATAGTTACATGATACGCACCTTTATAATTTGATTCAGAGGTGAAATGATCTGAATCTTCAGTCCTGCCAGCTGGTTGAAAGGACAAGATTTCTAACATGCTATTGTAGAGGATACCCTTCTTTAGAGCAATAAGCCTAGTTTGCTCTGCCTGCATTTTAGAATAAAGGGTTTTATAATAGTTTTGGTTTCAGATACATTTGAACTGCAAGGGCCAGTCGCTGACAGATGTAGGACATCTTATGTACTAACAACCTTTTAACAAGATCCTAAGAGAAAAGGAGAAATGAGACAACCAAACCAGAAGCCTGGCATGTATAATACTCCACAGCCAATATGTGGTACAGAAGTAAGATGATGATCCTAACTTACCAGATTTGGCCTAACAAGATAAATTCAAGCTTTTTCACTGCCTATTAACATAGAGTGGCAAGAACCAGAAATCAAGCTGAAACTAATATAGTAGATACTCCAGTACATGAGTAATATATTGACTTACTATCTCCCAGTCTGGGTGAAGTATTTCCTCTTGGACATGTTGGCAGCTGCTGTGCAGGAGCTCAGAGCAGTAACACAACTGACACTGGAATCACTGGGTGCTGGGGGAGCACTCACCATGCTTCCTGTTGCTGTCCGTATAACGCAATCTAAATGGGATGTGGGATGACAAGAGGCACACCAAGGTTCCTATTTATGCACAGGTGGAGACTCCAGAGGCAAACAAATATAGAGAATTCTCGAAATCTTTACATCTCATGTGTTCTTATTAATACTTAAGAGAGAAAGCCATTGCTTGGAATGTGACTGCTGCATAAAAAGTAAACAAGTTTCAAAGATGATTCAGTGCCAGAGAGACTTCTCACTAATCCTCAGGATTTTATGCAATTTCAATTTCTCTGCTCTTGAAATGATTAGCCCTTGCTGCTACACAGAAGCTGAGGACAGAACCCAGGGAAGAAGAGTAAACCCTGTGCCATACTTTAACAAGTCTATTTGGAGCTCCTAGAAGACTGTAAAGTACAGGAATGTGGGAAGTGATTCTGACACCAGAGAGAAGTCAGAGAAGAGCAACAATACAGTAAGAGAAAAAAATCACAGTGATTTTCAATGTACATTTTTTAATATCTATTGACCAGCTCACAGAAAAAAAAAGACTTCAAATTTAATGAATGACATATCTTATCATAATCTCCAATTAAAATCCAGATTTAGCCAATTAGTCTCAGAATTGCTGAGACCTCTCAGCTCTCCCTGGTAGAAATATCTTGCTGAGGAAGTTCAACATCTCACCTTGAATCAGGACTGCCATGTTCCCACACCATAGTATTTTCCATATGCAGTTCAAAGTTGCATTGACATTTGAAGCTTTCTATAGCATTCCACCCAGAAAAACATTACAGATCCCTGAGATAGCTTTGAGAATAAGACTGCATATATATCTATATCTCTATATATGGTGCAATACACCAAAAAAAGAAGTTATCTTAAAAAAATAAGGCTAATTTTTCATAGTGAACGCTACATACCCTGGGTACAGGATTGCTGATGTGTTTTCATTTAGTTGTCTGTGCATTTCAGGCTACTGTGGGTCGGTCTGAAGAACTCTTATCCAGAGAAGACATACTGTCTGTGACCTCAGAATGTTATCAGTCTTCATTACACTGTTAATCATCTATCTTAGGGCAATACTCTTAAACAGTATTGCTGCTACTCTTAAACAGTATTGCAGACTTTTTTCCATGGAAGTTAAATCTTTAATCTTGGAGTTTTCAATGGAATTTTAATATGTTATTTTTTGATCATGCTTCTAATTTCCCTCAGTTTCTTTCTACTGCTTTACCTCACATGTGAAACTTATGACATTTTCTAATTTACTATTAGCTGAAAATTTTGCTCATGTTACTTTTTGTTGTATTGAAAAACACTTTTCTCCATTTCTGTTTTCACAAATCTGGATTGAAATTAATTTCGGTTCCTGTAATCAAATTAATTTGTAAAACAAAATCTCTTATTTACAACAATGATATCTTATCAAAACTATGCAGAAATTAATGTTCAAGTCTAAGGCTGAAAAATATCTCTACTATATATTATCACAAGAACATCTTGACACTAGCAACCCAACAGATCACAGATAAAGCAGACATCTGTGAGCACTTTCTCCCAGAGACAAAAAATGAGAGTGTGTACAATCAGCACAGACTTCTATAGATTTACCCTTTCTGGAGATCAAGGTATTGTTTTTCTTCTGAATGCTAAATCAAGGAACAGTGAAGCAAATAATCTACACGTATCTTAAGTACAGCATAATAAAGCATATAAGAGCACCTGAATTTATTCTTAATTTGTTTAATTAGAACAAATTAAATAATATTTTATAACCAGAAGATAAAATAGAAAAAATCTTTGGCCAAAATTAATTACATTTTGCAGCAAGTCTGCCACAGACAACATGCACCAGGGCAACTTAGTGAGATCAATATACAGAAAGGTATACCTACTGAAGAAATTGTAATATATTTTGTCCAACTCTGGAGTTTATCTCTTTATTTTGGGGTAGGCTTCTCTTTTTCAATTAACAAATCAACATAAATAAAAAGAAGGAAAGTATTTAAAATAACTGTCATCTAAAGGTTTGATAAACATAAATATGAGTGAGCAGGTCACAGAGGTTATAGGGATGAAAT
>VXBI01001810.1:66223-80680 GCA_013397375.1 Toxostoma redivivum | reverse complement strand
ATAGGGATGAAATATTAAATAGTCTTTCAAAAACAGCTTCACTTTTTGCAAGACCCTTAAAATATGAACAATATAATTGAGATTATTTCTCAAAATTAATAAGGAAACTGTATCAAAATTATCAAACACAGTATCAAAATTACAAGCTACTAACCTTGTTTGATGCAGGTGAAATCTATAATCCAGCTTTCATCCCAAAGAATCTTCTGTTTCTGACATTGAAACCACTACAAAAGTAAGATGAATTCATTCCTAATGTAGCCCTTCTGTCTTTGAAGGAATCGAATCAGAGATTATTTTTATAAAATATGAAAATTTAAAGTATCCAAACCAAATCTGAAGTGTAAACATCCAGCATATATCTAACAGCAACATTAGAACCAGATGTATAAATAACAGGCTTAGAAGAAAACAGCACGTAATAAATATATTAAAAACTGTACAGGCTATATTCCAGAACTAATTACATGTCATATTTTGCATTGTCTACAGAGTCTCCATTATTGTCAACATTTATGCATTTACATTTCAGCCTGGACATCAGATGAGGAGTTCACATCATGTCATCTCATGGAATGCCCTATGTTATGGAAGTACATGACAAAAAAATACTTCATCCCAATCCCAAGATAAGGAGTATCTTGTATCTTAGAATAGAATTAGCCCATGTCCTACAAATTAGGCCATATTATGTCAGATACTCTATCATAAAGAATATTAGATAGGGATTCTGTGGCTACTTTGTAAAGAAGGCATTGAGCTAATGGCTGATTTTCAGTAGAGCTGACATATAAAGCTAACAGTTACAAAGTGTAAGTGCTTTCAAATGAGCAACAGATTAAATTATGCAGTTGTTATGACTGCAGTCAATGCCAAAATGTCAAATCAAAGCAGCATTTTACCATCATTATACCATTTTCTAGTGAGAAGTTTAATATTAGGACTGATGCATTCATTAAAACAGGTAACAAAAGCCCAGATAATGGACAAGGAACAGGTTGTGCAGATTGTGTTGATATATTGGTGGAAATTGTGAGAAATATAGAGCTCACTGAATCAAAATTAAGTCATTCCATTTATTTCAAAAGGCTTCTGAGGAAAGAAACCTACATTTTATCTTGCAAAGGTGTGACTGTACAAAAATATATTAGCAAGAAGTGAATACTAGGCTTGCTTTCTTTGACACTAATATCTAGAAAGAAATCCTTTCTACTACTCGAAGCATTAAAGAAGGCATTAGCTTCCCTGATGGTTCCTTTTACATTATATCAATTCCTGAATTAGATAAAATAATTTTTCCTATCTTATTACAGTAAAACTAATAAAACTTAAAAAACCCCCATGATGCTGCTATTGAAGAAGTTAGCAGGAATATGTCTACAGAAATGAAAGAAGGAAAAAAACCAAACTACTCCAAATCTACAGAAAAACAGCAGAAATAATAGATTAATTTTGCTATAAGAACTTTAAATAAACATATGCAAGGCTAAGAATCTTCATTGTTCTTTCTAAAAAGCTAGTTATC
This sequence comes from Toxostoma redivivum, assembly GCA_013397375.1. NCBI lineage: Eukaryota > Metazoa > Chordata > Aves > Passeriformes > Mimidae > Toxostoma > Toxostoma redivivum. The sequence continues at coordinate 79,155 of VXBI01001810.1, read as the reverse complement.
TAAAACTGTCTAAACTTCTCATCTGTCCAATTGCATATTTCTATCAGATCATGTGGTTTCACTGGACAGTTGCTATAAAGTCATTGTCACAACATCCTTGTGGATTGTGAATGCTCAAATACCTTTCAACAGTGCTTCTGTTCCTAACTCACAAAGTCAGACAGTGAAGCACAGAAAGACAAACAAATATTATGTGATTCAGCCTCCCTAAGAAACTCAGTTTGTGGGCCATCAGTTTTCTCCTACTCATTCCTTCTCTGTGCAGCTGCCTACCTCAGATGCTCACTGCAACTGCAGTATAAGATGGAAAGAGAAGGAATCCCTGAGGCAATCCTGATAGTTTCACAGGATATATGGGCTAAGGTCTAAATAAACTACCTGTTATGAACATAGTCAATACAATGACTCTACAACTGCCAAATTCACCTGCTAAATCTCTGTTGTGAAACTCACAAATGCATTTTTTTTCAAGATGCAGACACATAGGGAATGTAGATCTTCTTTCCCAGAAGCACTCTTAAGAAATAAGCCATAATATCATTCTCTCTTTATACAGACATTTTTATTCAAAGATACCCAAAACTACTTCTCCAATATTGATTCGATCCTCTCCTCATTCCCTTTTCATTTTTCCTTCATGAGTCTGCTATAATAATTGATAACTATTATGCAAAATTAATGACTTTGAACTGAACCAAGTTGGTTGTTACACTAAGAAAACAAACCTAATAAAAAAATCAACCAACCAAAACAGAAAAAAAAATTATCCTCTTCCCATGATTCTTTTGATACTATCCCAATTTGAATGTTTTGCTTTTAAAGTTCTATTTGGACTCTGAGGTTTACTGGCCTCTTGTGGAGATAGTCCCTTAATGAATTTACCTCATTTGTTTCTGAAATCTTTTATAATTCTGGCCTCCATAGGGTTTTGAAGCCGATAATTTCATAATGGAATTTTATTGTGAGTGAAAAGTACTCTTATTGGCATCCCCTACTCCCCATGCTGTGGAAAAATCTTTTTTTCCTTTACTATAATCAACCCATCCCCCTGTTACATTCCATCCCTGTCTTCTCACTTACAAGATGAAAGTTCCTAGTACAATGTGACTTTTCTCATAAGGAAGACTTAAAAGTTCTTTCCCTTCTTTCTGCTTTTTTCCATAGCACACAGTTGCTGGAGGCAGAAGAAAATCTCTCCCTCTACTAAGAGAGAGCTCCACTCTGTCTAATAAAATCATGGAAGAGAAAGGAAATAAAAGAGTAGAGAACAGGTACTTACCATAACTGTCAAAATAAAGCCAGTGCATACTAAACATATTGGTAAGGCAATTGCTATCCTAATATCAACTGAAAGAGGGCATTCCCCACAGTCTGCTGGACAGACAGAGCAGCCTTCTTCTTCCTCACAAAAGCCATCTCCACAGACTGATTAGAAAACAAAACACACGTCAGAAAATTTTAAGGCAGTTTCATCCATCCACAAGATTGTTTACAGATTTAAAATGTGGTTCTTGACCTGGGAAACCTCAGAGTCCCAGAAAGAATAAATTTTGAAGAATTCAGAGATACCATCCCAGCAACTTAAAGAACAATTTGGAGTTCTGAAGTAATACAGGTTCTCTTTGATAGGTTAAATGTTAATTACATCCGAATCTTTGACATGTTTTGTATATAAATCACTTCATCACTATTGTGGTTCTCATTATCCATACTTTTTTTTTCTGAAACCCAAAGTTCTTCAAGGCCAGTATTTTCTTTTGTATTCTTTGTATTAATCCAGCACTTGTGATCCCCAAAAGCCAGGGACTCTTCCTCAGCAGTAGCAGAAGACACTGGGGACTGCAGGAAGAAATCCTGTAACCCACACTTCAAGTATTTCTTTTACTTTACTCCAAGGTCTTATATAAATTATCAGCATTATTAGATGTAATTTAAAACAAAAGTCTTAAATAACAAATGGCCTTCTCCCATGTCTTGAATGGTCTTTCAATTTTACCTCTGTGACTAAACTAATATGCTGTATTTCAGACTTAGGAGGTGAGCTGAAGGTATTACTCTGTCCTTATGTAATTTTTTTTAATAAAAAAATCCTAAAAAAAAGTCCACTGCTCAGTAATAATTCTGTTTCAGCCTCACTAATTCCAGTATAATACCAAGATAATAACAGAAGCCACTTTCTGCCTCGGGTGTAGAGCTGCATTTTTAAAAATTTCTTCTCTAATATATTATAAGTTTCCTGGAAAATTCAGCTGCAGTTGTTTTGAAATGGGTAGAAAATTCTATAGATAAATACTTCTATTCACACTGGAGTTGCTTTATGTTTTTTTTTTCTTTTCTTTTGTTCTGTAACATTGGGAGATATATTCTCACACTTCCAGAAGAGCAGCTAACAAGAGTATTGTGATGACACTTTTGTTTTAGCCAATAACTTTCTTCAGGTTGTGTGTTTACTTTATTAAACAAGTCCACTTTTAAAATTTTACACCACTAAGAGAATTGCTACAGTGATTTCTGCTTCCCTCCATACAGGTATACTAAAGAGAATGAAAGACTGATGCCCCTGGGAGCAATTTTTAATGTGAACAAGGAAACCAATATGGATTTCTACCTTTCCAATATGTTTAAGACTAGTCTGCACCCCTTCAGAGGAAAACTGTCTGGATCCTCAGAACACTAGCTGGAGGAATATTCTCACATTCCCATGAACTGTAGGCAAGCCTTGTAGTACCTGAAGCCATTGGCCATGATCTTTGACTTTACTTATTAGACAAGGGTGGCTTTCTACTGTTCTAGATTAATACAAATGTTAGGAGCTCACTTTAGTGTTATGTGAAGAAGAATTTCAGGAAGACATTTGTACGTTTTCAAAGGTAGGCTGGGGTAGGAGTCACTTTTGCTCTTGGTAACTATGCATGAATGATAAAAGCATTGAGATTTGTAGTCAATAAGCAATTACCTCACATTTTCATTTTATATCATACCTACTGCAGGAAGGACTGTGGTTTTTGCTTCCAGAGCAGCTTGGATTCTCCCAACTCTGATGTGTGCAATGAGAGAAGTCACACCCACGTGAACTAAGACTACCTGTGAAACAAGTGAAAAAAACAGCAAGCATCAAAACTTCACTTGCATACAATAGGCTTTTATAACAAGAACTGACCAACTGTGGTATCCTTTGTAAGTATTTGTGTATTGTTTTCAAAATCAGGAGAGACAGCTCCTGTGAGCTTCTCCTCACCTGTGCATTCTGCCATGTATGCTTTCCTGCTATTTCTTTCAGGTAGAAGCTCCCTAATGGTCATATGAACCTGCATCACAGTCCAGTAGCAGAAATGCATTGTTAGTGTGGACCTCAAATGGACAGATTATGCTGTTCCTTTTCCCTCCATCCCCACTCCTTCCACTAACTACCTAAGGTGTAAAGGTGATACTTCCAAGTCAAGTCAGTTGGAAATTGATAGTACTCAGCTATATGCATAACTTAGATAATAAAACATACATATAAATGAAATGGGGAACATGTTCATGAACTGCATTAAATTACTAGCAAGTAAGCTCCAAAAAGAGCAAATCAGGTAAAATTCTATATGCAATAAATATACTTTACCTTGGCAGTCCAGTTTCTTTGGCTTATTTTCCCAGCAGTAGACAAAGTGTGAGTAAATATCTGACCATCATCTGGGATCCATGGACCACATATTCCTCCTTTAGCCTTTAGCAGACATATTGGTTATGTCAGTATACCAGAACACAATGAAAGTCCTAGCTCCTTTTACTTTCTTAAAATTACTTATGTTCTCTAGCAGCAAATAGAGTTCTATTTTATAACCAAAACTATCAAAATGCCAAAGCACAAGCAACACTGTTCTGTGACAAAATAACAGAGAAGCAATTGTTCCTATATTCAGTTAAGATCTCACATGTATTGTTATTTCTTAAAACATGAGCCTCAGCAGTGTACTCGTAGAATGAGTGATCTTATGAAGCTGGTTCACTTTTTTGGATTTTCTGTGCTAGAACCAGAATCATATTCCACTTTTAATATTTTTCTCAAGGGGTTTTACTGAAGTGTCACTTTTGATACAGCAGCTTTTTTTCTTTTTTCTTTAATCAGGAAGGGATTCAGGGCCTGTTTGCAGAGCATTTCTCAATAAAGCTATTAAAATGTAAACCTCCTACAACTGCAAACACAGAGGATTAAGTTTGGCTGCAATTTGGCTACAAGGATCTTGTAGTTTTTTGTTTACTTGAAGGGATTAAGCCTGTCTCCTAACTCCAGATAATTCTTCAGACACTTCTTTCAAAGGACTGTAAGTAATAGACCGAGTCAAAAGAAATGGAGAACATTAACCAAAATAAAATATTTTAGAACCCATGACACTGGAAAAATAAAACAATGAAAATCCAAACTCCTCTCAAACAACGGAAAAAACTTACTTTGAAGTGTATGTTTAATCTTATTCTCTTATAACAGTGATATTCAACTGTGTGGCAGTCAAATAGCTCAGAGTTCCTTTAAGCAGAAACTCAAACATTTAGAGTATTATGAAGAAACCAAATGATACATGTTGGTTGAACATGCTTTTGTCATTTCCACACCATTATTTCACGCAGAACTAATAGTGAAAATAGAAATAATAGAGGTCACCACACCAGTGGGATATTTAACTTTTTTACTATGGTTCTAGACAAAAATTTTGATGTGATGTTCCAGCAGGGATTCCTCTTTTAAATCAAAGTCCTGATGTCAGTTAAGGCTTTCAGGCAATCACTAATAAAACAAGTCCTTAAGAACAGCCTGCCAAGAAGCAAACTAGAGCTGCTGTGGAGACATTAGACCTTCCCACAGAAGGGCATAGGACACAGCTGCAAGATGTGTACGCTAGGCTTCCTATTACACCACTTTTGATCACAAAGAATGTGTCACATTTCCAGAAGGGAGATTAACTAGAAAAACTGGGCAGCTGCATGAAAGTTGTTATGCAAGGTAAGGATTACCTCACAGATTAAAAAAAAACCAAAAAAAACCCCCAAAAACAGCAACAACAAAAAACAAACAACAACAACAAGGTGTTCCAAACTGTATTTTTAGAACCAGAACTTTAAGTAGTCATTCAAAGAGGGACAGACCAAGCAGACAGGCTAAGAATGGATCTTGCCTTCACGGCATGAACAGATTTTGCTATCCTGTATTTGGATTCCTTTTATTGACCTGATACAATGAAGAAAAATATTTCCATCTCAGGACACAGGTATATAGGCTTCAGCTCTACAAATCATAGCCAGTGACACTCACCCTCCTCAACTCCAGTAATCCAAGCAAATTATTCACTGTTTCTCTATAAAACAGAGAGACTGGAATACCTCCAACTGACAATTTGCCCTCCTTGTTTTAGAATGCAGTGATCTCTCTTTCTTTCTCTGTTGGCTGCAGAGTCATCCAAGTCAGGTAAACTCAGAGATTAAATTGGTCCCACTATAATGAGAGATTCTGAATACTACCTTGCAGCCTCAGCATCCAGTGCAAAAGAAACTCTAAAACGGACAGACATTGCCACAGTGGTTTTAGTGAACCATAATTTGTAAACATATAGTGAACTATATAAATTTAGTCTAATCGTAATCACAGAAATACTTCACAAACTTGAACCTGCTTATTACAGTGATGTCATCCAGCAGCAAGAACAGAGCACATCTTGCTGCACCACCACACTAACCATGAAGGCCAAAGGGCAGGAATGAATGTTGGCATGGTAGACACAGCAGTTGTCCCCATTTGCATCTTTCCATCTGGCAGGACATTCATGCTCCTCACAGAATTCCTTTGCAGCAGTAGCATTGCTAACCAAGCAGGAGAGAGAGAAAAACTTTTACACCCATTCCTCATTCACAAAAATTGCAACAAACACATGAGAGCTTGTTCTTTAGCCTTCACAGAGAAATTAGCAGCAAAAACATATGCAGTGAAATAAGCACTATTTAATTCTTTCTTTCTTTCTTTCTTTCTTTCTTTCTTTCTTTTTCTTTTTCTTTTTCTTTTTCTTTTTCTTTTTCTTTTTCTTTTTCTTTTTCTTTTTCTTTCATTTGTCTTCTGGTTGAAATGCTCCTGGAGCACTGGAGATTGTTGTCAACTGGACCTCTGCCTACTGCCATGCACTAGGGACTTCTAGCAGATACTCTGCTGCAAGCAGGGACCAGCCTTCACTTCTCTTTCCAGCCTGACTTCATGACCAGGTGGTATTACTTGGCACTACTTCATCTGGCACAAAGACACTGTTAGAAAAATACTTAATTAAGTTGGTGCCTAATTCCATCATGTACTTTTATTTAGGGTTCCTTTTCAAAATTTATCTGGTATTCTGTACTTTTTATTCAATAATTTCATCATGACTTCACCCAATTACAGATGCCCATACACTGACTTGCTAGCCTCAGGTATATCGGGGTCAGCCACTGTAACCTTTAGTGTCAACCAGATAACCTAGTCAAAATGAGACACAAATTTGATCCCTTTGAAAAATTGCAGCACAGATTTATCTTTCTTTTTATAAAATATTTGCCATCTGTCTCTATGTTCAAGGTATGTATAAGTACACAAAAAGCAGACTTTTATGAATTCCTTACTCATTTGAGGGAGTCTCCCAGGGAAGACTAGAAAAACCAAATTCATGCCAAGCAGTGAAAAAACCTGCTTTAAGGTTAAGTTCTCAGAACTATTAGTAGCCATACATTTCAGAAAATGTGATAAACAAATTCTAAGTAGTTTTTAAACATAATACATAGATGATAAAAAAAAATCAACTTTTTGCTGTTGCAAATAAATTACAGATCATCTTTCAATATGAAATAAAATAACTCTGGATAACAGCTTTTATAAATTGAACTTTGCAATGTGAACACTCAGGCAGAGAAAAATGTACTGTAAATATCTCTTACACAATAGCACAGAAAGTGGGACTCCACCCCCTGTCCCAGATGTTCCTATGAAGGGATGGAGAATTGCTACTTACAGACAAAAGAGTGAAATGGGAGTTTATTACCCCTGGACTTATAGATCTAGATTTGTAGACCTGGAGTTGCATCCCTACATGCTCTCTAAATGCTGATGTCCACAGTCACCAACACAGTGTGTGAGCTGACATATAAGCTTTTGGAGTGATTTTAATTCCACAGAAATCAAGCAATGTTGACCACTGAATTAAATGGATTTAGAGCTGAACAAGGTCTTTTTCAAACCCATGTTGTGCACTTGAATCATACTTATGATTGAAATGAGTATAAGATACAGAAAGCCTGTGACTCATGCTTAAACTTCAGCTATTAATTCAGGCAAGAAGTGATGTTCAGAGTTGCACTGTGACAGTAGTGATGTGCCCTGTCTCTGACCTAGCAGGTAAACATGCCATGATGGCTGGTCTGAGAGCAAAGGGAAAAAGAGCAGGGAAAATGGAACTATGAGAGATCTCAAATGATGGAAGGAACTAATGAAGAGCCCCAGAGTGTCTGTTCCAATTATATCACTGAATATGTACACACAAAATCTTCATATGATCACAACAGTATTTTTATAAGAAGAAATACCTGTGGGAAAGGATTCCATTTTGCACAGCATATTGATAAAAACTGTCTGAAGCAAAGACTGAATAGGTGACATTGAACGATTCCCCACTCACAGCCTTTTCTGGAGGCCTTTGTACCCATGTCATCTCCAGTCCTAGAAACAGTGCAATCATGGGTCAGAATATTTGCTATACTTTTTTACTTGACAGATACACACAAATGTAAAACTTTCTCTGTAGTGATTTTCACCTATTCATAGGATCATAGAGTGGTTTGGGTTAGAAGGTATCTTAAAGATCATCCAGTTCCTCCCCTGCCATGGATTGGGACACCTTCCAATAGAGCAAGTTGCTCAAAGCCCCATCAAATCTGGCCTTGAACACTTTCAGGGATGGGACATTTTCAGCTTCTCTGGGTAGCCTGTCCCAGTGCTTCAAAACGCTCTCAGTAACCCTCTGAACTGAGTATTCTCCAATTACTTTTTATGAGCCAAAAAGAGTCCTGCATTTTAGTGGCTGTATTGGTAAACAGTAATGCACATTAACTGAAGAAAAGGTCAAAAAGTTGGAGAAACACAACAAAAAATCTGCTCATCTTATGTAAACTAACTTTTTTTCCATTATATGGCATTGTTGCTTGTTCTGGTATATTTGTTTTGTCTTTTGATCAGGCTCTTAATTCTCAGCTGCTATCACTGAGACACCCTTATTATGGAAGAGGAACCGACAACTCTACTACACACAAAATTCAGTCAAAACCCTTAAGCTCATAAAGCATAAATTATAGATACTAATACTTTTAAGAATGCATTCTCATGTGATAGAACCATATGGCATCTAGAGCAGACAACAGTGGAAGGAGTGCTATCAGACATCTGTCATTTTCCATTTTCACAATTTTAACTGGGAAGGATGATTTATCCCCATCATGTCTCTTGTTCCTGGGACTCCATATTCCCACATCTGTGCCTGAGAATAAAGTGAGATAAAAGCTGAGAAAAGTTTTAAATCCATAAAGTTAATACCATCAAAATCTTCCCACTGCACTCACCTACCTTTTTGTCTATTGTTGGATGAAAGTTTTAATTTGCACCACATCAAATTACTTACATAATGCAACTTGTAACTCAGTTTGTCAGGAAGTATTAAATTCCTTCTGCAGAGGACTGGTAAACCTGCCGTACAAGAGATCTCATTTTTTTTTGTTGTTCTTGTTGTTTGGTTATGACCTCTTCTGTTACTCATCCTTGTTTTAACAAGGATGTTCTTTGCTTGCACTGTACTGAAACCACAATTTTCCCCCTAATTTACTCTCAGATTTAACTAGGTAAATTGTAAAATAACCTCTCTATTTCCTACCTCCCTTGAAAAGTAAAAACTCATTTTAATTGCTAACACTATGTGAAAAATTATAATACAAAGATTTTTTAAAAAAAGCTAGTGTGATTTCTACCACAAGGTAAGAGAGCTGAGCTTCAAAGAACATATGAGAATGAAGACAAAGGGTCAGCACAAATTTCAGTTAAATTATTTTTTACTTCCTTATAAAGGTTCACAAAGGTAAGCCAAAATCTTCTTTCAATGACAGTTACTCCCACATATAAAAGCTTTGAAGATCTTTTGTTAATTCCACAGCAATGAGGCTACAGTATATGTGTTTTGCTTTGCTTCTAGCAATGCCCAGGTAATGGCAAAGAAAACCTACAGAGAAAGGCAGGATAGAGCTTGAAGTCCATTCTAAAACTGATTGTAATGGGTATACATTAATTAAGCAATCTACTCTTGTACTGAGCAAAAATAGCTTTAAACAAGGCATCTGTAGTGATAAATAGCTTTTTTCAATGTTAAACCAATAGCAAATTCATACAGGGATAAAAGTTGAAATTATCTAGAAAGTCTTTGAGCTTCATTGTTCCAACAGAATTAATTGGAGAATGTTTAACTGTAACATTGAACTAAGCGTGTGACACAGCAGTATATTTCCTGAAGTGTTTTATTAGAATCACATCTAAAGTGTCCTTGGTTTTTTCCTAAAAACCATATTGAACTCTTGTCTCTGATCCTACCTTTTACAACCTAAACAAAGTGTTCTTTTACACCAGTTATTTATTTGTTATAGAGTCAAAAGATCACTGAAGAGTTGAATTTGGAAGGCACGTATATAAACCATTCAGTCCAAGCCTGTGTTGCTCAAGGCAGAGTCATCTCAAGGATGTTTCTCTAGCCTTTGTCTAGCCAGGTTTTGAAAATCCCCAAGGATGGAGAAGCCACAACCTTTCTGAGAAACCTGTTCTACTGCTTTATAACCCCTAGAGTATGAGAAACTATTCTCATACTTAAACAGAATTTTCCATATATCAGTTGTTCCCTAATTACTTTTCCATCTCAATAAATTGTCAACATAAAAAAATACTTTCTTTTGTTATCTCATCATGTAAACTAATTTTTGAAACTGGCAGGAGTAAGTGGTTAAAAGTCTGAGGGTTTTCTTAGGTACTCATGGAACAGTTTTTTGAGCAATGTGGAAAAGCATGACACGTAGAATCAGTGATTTTGCTTACTGGCTTAACGATTAAGCACAGTACACTTTCAAACTGACACTGCAAAGTTTCAGCAAGTAGATTTGCTACAATGCAGGACTGCCTCCATGCTTTGTTAGGATTAAGTTCCATTTGGTTTCCTAATGAGAAAGAAAATGTTTTCGGTTTCTCTCTGGGGAGATGGATACAGCTGTTATTACTTTTACAGCTTGTTATTACTTTTTCTATAGAACAAAGGTATACTGGACAAATAATTATTCTGAAGTATCTTTTAATTGTATTCTTTTGCCTGTTTCTCTAGGAAGAGAGGTTGTCACTGATTCAGATACATGTCACCATGGATAACATACATCATGAGTAAACTATTATTTTGGGGTTATATTCATTCCCCAAGTAAGATACCATCTTTCATTATGACTCACTCACCTCCACAGTCTAGCATGTTATACTCATCTGGCTTTTCCAGGGGCCAACAGTCATAGTCTTTGTTATCTAAATCATGCCACCCCTCCACTAGCATCACCTGCCAAAACAAAACAAAAAAACAAAAANCAAGTGGTTCTAGGACCATATGCTGAGAGACAGTTTACTTAAAGAGGTCTTTTTTTGTCTGCTCAGTTTCGTTTAATCTTTTATACTTAAAATCTTTGAATGAGTAATTTTTTACACTGTTAATAGTACAATACAAATTTTAACCATATAAATGTTAATATACACAATGACACATAAAATAAGGATTACATAAGCTTATTATAGGTAGAATACAGCATCATAATAGCACACAGATTGAATTGCAACAGTAATAAAATATACATTATATATGTATATATAATACATTATAACAGATTATATTAGTCACTGATTAAAAATACACTTTAGGGTGTATATGAACATAGCAGAATACTCTATGATAATGCACTCTAGGCTTATTCTATTTCCAGTAAAACATAATAGTTTCTATTAATACAATCTGCTATTGTTTTTCTATATATTATTAAAGCAGAATAATCTACTGTAGTCTGCAATTGCTTATCACAAAACAATGTGAACAGAGTAAAATAGAATGATACAGCTGATTTTTCCAATACATCTTCTATTACTCTTGGTTTCTACATTACTAAAATAAAAATCAACAACTGCCTAGTATAAATGGCTGATCCACAGTAATAAGCTGTACACAGTTCTTTCTGTATGCACAGATCAGAGGAATAAGTTCTGGTAAGCAGATCTAGGTAGACCTACCAATAAACTGAGGAGGCTTCGAAGCTCTACAGCTGGTGATTTGACAGCTCCCATGCTCCCTAATGTACAACCAGCTCACCAAGTGTCAGGGTTGCTTCTGATGTTGCTGTTGCTTCTGAATTAGATGCCCTTGCCTAAGAAGGGGTTGCTAGGCAAGTTGATCCTGGCAACTCCAGCTGCTGCAGCTGTTGTGCCTCCTCCTTCCCTCTTCTTCCACTTCATGGTGCAGGGTGGAAATGCCCCTCTGCACCTTTCCTGAAACCCTTCAAAAAGTCCCCACTTGTTGTAGGGGCAGCCCCACTTTCCTGAAATTTGTGCCCCTTACTGCTTAAAACTAGAAAACCAACCGGGGGAATTTTCTTGCCACACCTTGTCAAATGTGAGCAGCATCCAACCCTTAGGCAGATTAACTGATTGATGCTGTGGATATAAACACAGAGACATAGATAAGCCCAAAGAAGAAGACATGTATAAACACCAAGGCAAGCAACGGCTACCAATATAAGATGAACAGTAAGGCTGACCAGCTGACCAGCTTCCTGAGTTTCCTTCCAACCTGAATTGCATGAGACCCTGTGACCTCAATTTCTCAGTCCCTGAAGGCAGAGGACAACTATCCAAGTGTCCTGCTACATACACAGGTGAAATAGACTTATGTGTAGCCACCTTAGCACAATAAAGACATAGATATGTCCATGAATATCTGTGTTTGCTGAAGGCCTGCCAAAACAAATCTTCAGTTGTGATTCAGCTCTCCTGAATATTTCCCTATGTTGCCTCTTGAATTCTGCCTCTCAGCCCAATCTGATATTAAGAATCTTAGTCAAATTTCACTACTTCTTGCATCAAAATTGCATGAGAAACCTGCAGTGTGTGCCCAAATAATCTTGAAAGAGCTGTAGAGGAATTAAAAAATCTGTTTGGTTTTGCTCATTAAAGAGCTATTTATATAAACTAATGTTTTAGGTTGAAATTTTATGTTTGTTGTGAGATGCTAAATTTCATGTGTGTTTTGTCTTCCTATGCTTCACTATGACGATTTCACTCAAATTACAGGTTTCACTATGTGGAAATCTTTTAGAGAATTTCAGCNAGCTGTTATTACTTTTACAGCTTGTTATTACTTTTTCTATAGAACAAAGGTATACTGGACAAATAATTATTCTGAAGTATCTTTTAATTGTATTCTTTTGCCTGTTTCTCTAGGAAGAGAGGTTGTCACTGATTCAGATACATGTCACCATGGATAACATACATCATGAGTAAACTATTATTTTGGGGTTATATTCATTCCCCAAGTAAGATACCATCTTTCATTATGACTCACTCACCTCCACAGTCTAGCATGTTATACTCATCTGGCTTTTCCAGGGGCCAACAGTCATAGTCTTTGTTATCTAAATCATGCCACCCCTCCACTAGCATCACCTGCCAAAACAAAACAAAACAACAAAAAAAAACATTATGAGAAGAGGGAAAAGAGGCATTCCATCTCCTAAGTTTATTATCCTTCTACAAAAATCAAACAAAATGCAGAAACATAGGCTGACATAATTTGACCTCTCCAGCTTCTGGAGAAAAAAAAAAAAAA
>VXBI01001810.1:25712-62821 GCA_013397375.1 Toxostoma redivivum | reverse complement strand
AGCATGCTTCCTTTTTTTTTTTTTTTAATCTGCTTAAAGGTTTTATTCGCCCTATGTTTTAGGATATCTTTGCTTGATAAGGAATTTGCTGGCAGGGAAGCTTAGGATTATAACTTGTTAGATACTTCAGAAGCCAAAAGACAGCCTGACTGATCCTATTTTCTTTAATTGGACTAACAAATATTCAGATGACATTGATATCATGATTCAAGGACTGTAAATATCATACATTACATTTACAGCTACTTGTCTATCACCTCATTCAGAATTCCTGGAGAATGGCCACATGTACTTGGGAATCTTGGATTAAAGATGGACAGACAGGAATGGCTGTCAATTGTCTGATTTAACAATCTATCCCACCTACTTTATCTGATTTAACAATTTATCCCAGCTACTTGGGATGCATATTACTATCACTGCATTTAAGTGGAGAAGCACCACAAATTTTAAAAACAAAACCAGTGCAATATAAATATATAAACCTTGGTAAAAAGAAAGGATTGATGGCTCAGTGAGCAATATATTCTGGCTCTATCCTCAACTCTCAGCATATAAAAGAAATCAGAAAAACATTTTAATAAAGTCAAGTACTCATCTTAATAATATTTGCTTTATATTTGCTGCTTTTGTGGTAAGTTATATGCAGTTACATAATTTGCATTAATATCTTAACATTCCATCATACCATGGATGAGTTTATTATCAAAGCCAGACCCAGTCTAGCATAGATTAAGTGAATTCTATGTTACTGCTGACTGACTTGCTTACTGCAGTAACACTGAGTTCTTTGGCTTCTTGTCTTTAAAGGATCTCTTAATCTGGAAAAAAACAAACAAGCAAACAAACAAACAAAACCAGGTAATTTCTACTGATTTAAATTAAATTATTTTTGTTTACAGATATATTTCTATTATGTTGGCTGGACTCAGATGGTTCCTTAAGCTACCTTACTTCCATTGCAGTAATTAACACAATAATAACTTCAACTATGAAAGAAACAGGGAAAGTAAGTTTCTTGAAAAAATTATGACCAAGAAAACTTTAGTTGTTGTTAAAAACATGCACTTTTAATGCTTCAATAATCATATAACTTAAATACAAATTTGTAATATTTGTAACAAATAATAACAATGATACAATATTACTTAACAAAAGTTGCCACCTATGTTCTTTCAAGCATTGTAGGATAGCAATTTACAGCAGTAAGTCAAAACAAAACTTAGTGCGATGAAAACTTCAGACATCCTTGAAAATATTTTTTCTAACATTCACATTTTCTAGATGGTTCTTGTCTTGGAAGCAAAATGAAGTTACTGACTTAAAAAAACAGACAAACAAACATTAAAAAAACACACCAAAAATCCCTCCTTAAAATCCCAAACAAACAAACAAACAACAAAACCAAACAATCCCCAAAAAGCAACAAACCCAAAGAAACCCAACCCCCACCCCCCCAAAAAAAAACCAAACCAAAAAACCACAAACAAAAACTCAAAAGCCACGATCAAGGTTTATTTGACACTTAAAAATTACGGCGTTCCAAAGATACCATTTATCAGATTCATGAGGACTGTGCTGCGATTTGTGAAATCAATAGCTAAAGCTTTAGTCTTAGCATATAAAACTCCACTCATGCAGAGTATGTTCATCCTGTGCATGGGTTGGCATCCTGCTCAATGCTACACCGCTCCAAGTTCCTCGCATCTACAGGGATGTAAGATTATCCACGCTATTCTCATCCTAGATTGATAGCTCCAAAATTATTTTAAAGGACGCAGAGTCCGAGTGCCTCTCGTCCTGGGACGAGCGCAGTGTGCCCGACCCGCGCGTTTGCTGGGCATGGCCAGAGCACTCTGACACTGCTCTCTAGCGGTTTCCTTGCAGCACAACGGCAGGCAGGCAGGCAGGCTCCCACCGCGTCCGGACGGGTCAAAACCAGCTTCCTCTGGATGCACCCATTATGCCCAGTCTGGTTTAAGGAAAGCCTCATCTTGATGCGCCCACAGTACGCGGTCTGGTGCAAGAAAAGTCTTCTCTTGATGCACAAACTGCAAATGGAGTACAGAGCGTAGCAAAGAACCTGTCCGATTTAAGTTCTCACCAGGCAGCAGACGGTGGCCTTCTACCTCTTCCCAAGAGCAGTGATGCACTGCACAGCCACAAGACATTGCCAAGGCTCTGGCATGTGGTGAGAGTACCACAGAAAAACAAGTGATCACACCTTCACTGGATCACCCTAATAATTTGTTTATGCATTTTCAGCCTGCAGAGTAGGGGTTTTGCTGACCTATGCAATGCAGCCCTACAGACAAAGGCTGTTGACTTTTGTCTTGTAAATCCACATTGAAGCAACCAATTGCATGCACCAAAAGAGGCCTTTTAGCATAGGCTTCTGGTTCTCTCCTCATGGTACTGGTCTTCCAAGCTTTCTGCTGCTTATGAGATGTACTGGACAACTGGATCAGAAGCCTGATCTGGTTACAACTGCTATGATGATGATGATGATGATTGCTATTTTTACGCTTTACCTTAAAAAGATGCAGTGCTTTTTTCCTCCATCCTTAGTTTTTTACTCATTTTTTGTTGCAAATACTTATTCAAGTAACACACATGTAAGCTCATGTGGTTCAGTGAGATTTACACCTCACCTGAGCCTGGATTAGCAGGTTTGAAAAATAACACCACATTTTCTCCAGAATTACTGATAATTTAATTAAAAGACTAAGCTTTTTAATAGTTTCATAGTAGATTAGTAGCTTCAGAGGTACTGAATGCCCACAATCTGCTGGGAGATCTGAATAGGTAACAAAGTGTGAGTCTGAAGAAATGCTGGAGAGCTGTAAGCAAGATCCTGAGCCTTGCACACACACCATCACTTAACTTTGTACTATCTCTTCATCTCTAATAATTTTTTCCAAATATTGAAAGTTTGAGAGAACTTCAAAGAAAGAGGTCTCAAGCTAAAAAAAAATTATAATCATACATTAAAAAAAGAAGTGATGTCATATTGGTTTTCAAGGGTCTGTAAGGTTAATGTTAGGTGATTAATCTTTGATGACAGTTTAGTTACAGCAGAAGTAGCAGTTACATACTTACACAAAGGAACAGAGCAGGGAGGCAGTATGAAAGCAAAACAGATATAAAAGGTAACTACAGCCAGTGAAAACTACAGCAAAGAAACTGTTTATTCTGATGACCACCCACAATGTCATATATACCTCAGAAACTCAGAGAAACCTCAAAAAAGCAAGTGGCATTAATTGCTGAAGGTGGCAGGTAGTCTTCCCCACACTCTCAGATTACTGGGAATACTGAACAAATGTATGCTTTTATAGATGCATTCCTCAGGTTCATTCTAGTTCATGAGGTATCATAGGAAGGCTTGTTCTGTTGCTGCACTGTGGGTTTGATCTGGCATTAACCAAGCCTAAATATTTAGTTTATTTTAAAAATCCTAGAAAATACATCAAAACTTGAAATGAAAAGTATCTTGCATACTTCCTCGAGGCTGTATGAAGACTGTCACCTAGGATATGTCACAGACTTGAAGAAGAAACATTTTCCTTAAGAATAAAACTATTCTCTGTTTAGAGGATTGACCAGTATGTGAGTTATTGCAGAAAAAAAAGCAACATTCTTGAATTTTCATCATGTAAAACAACATGTATTTTTTCTTCTTCTAAAGAGAAGATAGAACAATGATAATCTAGAATTCTAAAAGGAATATAATCACAGGTAGAAAATTAACAGGTAACAATGATTAACTCATTAATTGAAAATGTTGGTGTTGTTATGTATTTGATGTAATATAAGATGGAAAGCTTCTAAAGAGACTGGATAAGAAAAAATGATCTCTCAGTCCTCAGAAAAGCCACCAAGAACTTTATTTTTAAAGTAATCCAGGTTAAACTTTAGAAGATCCTAGCCTAAGTACATAACTTAATATAGATTTCTGCATAAAGGATTTTCCTGAACAAATCTTTGTTTTCTACTATGTGACTGTAACATATCCTGTCAATGCTGCTGTTTTTCAAAGGGCATTCAGCAAGTCTTAGAATGCAAGACTGAATTTCAATTTGTCAGGATGACTGCCTGGCAAGCTTAAGAAGAGTGGATCCCAGTTCAGCACAGAATAATTTGAGTTTTTCAGCTGAGCAGAACATTACTGATGTTCTCAAATTCCTCCTATCTTTCAGTCCTCCCACACAGGCAGAAATGTTACAAATGTCTCCAGCGCTTAAGAACAGAAACCCCGGCTGCTCTTAAGATCTACTGGGAGGACTTAGGTAATAGTGACAGACAGCATGGTCTTAAGATACACTGATCATTCCACTGGTAATAGTGGCATTCAACTGAAATCTGCCTTTTTCCCTAATGAGTTTTTCCTATTCTCCTCACTTCTCAACGTATTAGTCATTTCTGTTTCCAGAATTCTTCAACGATTTTTGAATTTGCTTGTATTTGTATGTACAATTAGCACTGGACATCTATGGACATTGCACACACCCCTCCTCTCCCCCAGAAAGATGTCCTCATAAGCCATAATTGCTTCCAAATTTCCAGGATGTCATGCAATCAGAAATTCCTAAGAGACACTGGGAGACCACTGAGACAAGTGTCTCTTAACTGAAGAAAATTTAGCCTTATTGATCATCTCTTTGGACCAATCCAAAAAGAAAAATAGATACAGACCATTTCCTTTCCTCAAGTCATGATCATTTCTGCATATGCCAGGCTATAGAGATATTAGCCTCACCTGTTTTTAATAACCTTCAGAAATGGAGCCTCTATCCCTTCCTTTGTAGTAATCCAAGGCTTCACTACTCTTCCTTGATAGAAGGTTTCTCTATAGTCCCACCAGATTCTATCTTGCTATAATTTCAGTCCAATACTTATCCCAGCTACCCAAAGAATGGTCAGATTATTCTGTATCCTTCTTACGCGCTCAAAGTCTCCACTGCTCTGGTTTCTCCCAGTTACTATGTAACAAGATGCCTTACGCAAATGTATTCTCACATTTCTTCACAGGGAAAAAGGATCATCCTAGTTTCTGTAACACAATACAGGAATAGAGGCAGATTAAAAAAAAATAATAATAAAAGCAAAACAGATATTTCAAGTGTAGAATTCACACTTTGTCCTTGGATTTTTGCATGCAAACAAGTGATTGCTAGTGCAGCCTGGGATCACTACCATGAAGGCACTCTCCTTTTGTAATTAAAACAAATGTCAGTTCTAGAGAGAAATAAAAATCAGTCTTTCTTTAACATCACAGTCTTTCTGCTGATGGAGACTTTGTCTCAAAGAGCTTTTTAAATCTGTACCTCAAGTGGAGTGAACTTTTTAAATGTCCAATGCCATTTTTTAGAATGTTTTGTGACTGACTAGTTGTCAGAAGTAGTCTAGTGGGAGAAGATTTTTGTATGCTACTGAACCTGAAAATTCCCTCTGCTATTCAGGATTCTCTGGTTCTTTGGATACATTACTTTTGCTGCTGATGTCAGACATGCCTTTCTTCCATCAGAAAACACTGGGCAGCCAGGAACTTCTTCCCCCAGAGATGGGCATATGAAGTCATATTTATAATGAGGATTTTAATTTTCCATTATTTCAATTTTATATTGTCTGGTCTACTACTAATTGCTTCTTCTCCTGTTTTTTGATATCCCTCTCCTTTCAGAGAGTATGCTCTGAAGTGGAATCCTTAATGATTTCTAGTGCTGTCTGGCTGGCAAGAACCATGATATATCAGATGATTCTACCATAAAGTATTTCAGTGCTCTGCTTTGTCAAATACTAGTTAAGAGTTGAGCTGTATCCTCTCACCTTATACTACATTTCTTGCAGATGCCTCACTTCCTTTATAATTTTGCTCTTATCAAAGAATTCCCTGGTTTTTAAAATTGCATAATGAGATTCTCAAATACATATATAGCAACCAGAGGCCTGATGGCCACTGAATCTCCACATGGCTTTCTGATACTTAGTTCTGAAAAAATATCTCATTTTTATGCATTATGTGTAAAGCAAGTAATAAAAAGGAAACACAATCCTGTCATGGGTTATAAATGCTCTCTAAGCACACCCCTCCATCCTGGAAGATACCCGCCTGGTCTCAGGGCCAACATGGACAGTGCAGCTCTCCAGACACAAAGCCGCAGGCAGGAGTGCTGCCTGAGAAGCTCTTGCAGGGACTCCTCATCTTTCTCCAGAATCTACTTTTAGGCTGGGCTCTCACACTTGTTTTCTGCCAGAGCTATATTGCACCTATATTGCTCACACCTGGCCAGGAGCCCTGTTGATCTGAATCCCCACTCTGACCACCTGGATTTGACTTCCCAGGTTGACCCTGGGTTTATCTCATCACTGTGCACACATTTGTTAACCTCCACCTTTGGCTGGAGACTATCTACAGACCTGTCATGATTGCCCTCCTCTGGCACAGTAGACCTGGCTCGCTTTGGGGTGATGGTACTCCACCTGCCTTGTTGCCAGGATCTCCCTCCCTTGTGACGCACTCTGTCCTTGCTCAATGACAAATATACCTCAGCTGTAATGCTGGGGGGAAAATTTAGAAGCATTAAAAATAAATAAATAAAAATAATGTTCAGGAGTAAGTATGCAATAAAATAAAATTCTAGCCAGAAAGGAAAATATAAATGCTTTGCTCAAAACCTCAGAGATATCCCTCTTACAGTATCTTTTGCCAAACTATATCTAATTGCAAGTATGGAATTTTATAAAGGACTTACTCTTTACAAACAAGAAAATATTTTCATTTCTTTCTGTTTCAGTAGAAAATTATCAAGACAGGACAGAATTCTATGCATCATTAACTTGAAACATGGAGGTTATCACTATCTTTGGATTATTAGTGGTTTCAGTAGTATTTTAAAATGAACAATATTTTAACTGATTTAGTTTCAGTTTCCCATCACATCCTGCTTCAAAGTATCTGCCTCAGACCAGCCATGGTTTTAGATACTTTTATAAAATATATATTGGCACTTTAATTTTTTACCACTGATAAGTTTTTGTTAATGCCTGACCATGACCAAGTGTTGTATTGGATCATAATATCACTCTTTCACTACTCATTAAAATGATGAGGCATATCTTCTCCTCATGCCCCAGGTGCTTATTCCATTAAGAGGAGTTGACCTTTAACTTATATGTATTTTGTTCTCGCTACTTCAGTGAGAAGGAAAAACCTATCTTATTAGACTTTATATCCCATGGAAACTGCATAAACTGCTCATACTTCATGGAAAAGTTTAGAAATGAAAGTAACATGTTTGGAAGAACAATACAGAAAATTCTTAGCGCTCAAAGTGTGAAGTAGGAAAAATCTCTTACCATTGTCAAACATGGGATTAAAAAAAACAGGCTACATGCAGACAGGGTAGGTGAACTAGATATGCCATACAGGGAAAAAAAGGAAAGAAACTGTTCTTCTCTGAACTATTCTGAACTACTAAAGTTTTGCTTCCCAGGATCATGAGACTTGATCATTTTTCTTTTTGCATATAAACACATGGGCTGTAAGGACTAATTTCTGTGGACCCTGAAATGCAACTCAAGCTAAAATATTCTGCATTTAAGGGGAGAAAAGGTGCATGAGAACCTGCATGTCCAGGGTACTCCTGTACTTCTGTGCTGGTAAGAAAAGGATGCCATTTTAAATGGTGACCTGGGAGAAACTCATTAGGAAGACTGTCATAGGATATCTTAGGGTCTTCTTTTCCCATTTTATTTGAGCACAAGGATGCTTTTCATCTCTTGGCTATTTCTGATACTAGCTAGGGCATGTTTCAAGGCAATCTCCATGCTTCATGAAGGGCTAATGAAAAGACTATTTTTATCACATGACTATTAGCAAATCTGTCCAGTTCTCCTGCCTCCCTCAGGGTCAAATTCTCCCCTGGAAGTGCTTTGATTATGGAAGAGATTTAAATTGGAATTCCACTGGGAAGCTGTGGCTAGCATAAAGCTGGAGAGAAAATTACTTCTGTGGCTTTGGGTAAACAGAAGAAGATCATTCTCTTAAATAAACCAGTGTTTATTTTTGTTTCCTCTGAGGTATCAGTGGTTTAATAAATACCCAACACATAAGTTTCATTCTCAAGCCAGCTTACACCTAGTGCTGCTTCAATACCTCCCCCAGCCTAATCTGACACAGTAAGATTCTATGAAATAGCTACATCTCTGTGGGATCATCATGACTAGGATCGAAACCTGATCTTTCTAGTCCCACAAAGAGTATTGTCTTACCTCTTAATGGAGTCTGAGATTACCTCCAGTTCCAACCATGAAATTAACATGATCTATCAGTAGCAGCACCATTTTACTCCATTACTCTCTGTCCATAGCATGTAGTCACTGGGCCAGACTTTAACCTTCTCACAAAGCAACACTTCTCACCCTAATCCTTTCTGTCTGGGAGGCACCTTTGCTTAAATAAGCAGTCACGATATATAAGAAAATCATATAATACACTCACATATAGATCAATATAGATCATTGTAATGATATGTTTTGTAATTGGGTGCAGAAACTTGAGTTAGCCAGTTTTGGTAAGTCTGCCCAGCAGAAGTTTTGAGATATAAATGTTACAGCCTGGGAAGAAGAAAGAGGCAAAGAAAATTTATTTTAGAGTTGTCTACACTTGGATGACCAGAAGTTCCACAGGTTATATTCACTCTAAAAGAATAGCAGAAATGTTTGTGGTTAAAGGAAAAAAGAGTATCCAGGGCAGCAAGCAAAGTAAGGAGTAGCAGCAGGATCACAGAGCAGAACTGTTAGAAGAAAGGTTTACCTGTTAGACAAAAGGTTTACCTGGTATCTCACAGTGAGAAAGACCTTGTACCTCTGTGTTGAACAAATGTTTCACTAGATTTTTGGGCTGTAAATGACCTTGATGTGATGTAGACATACTCCAAGTGCTCTGCTGTCTCATTTTTTCTGATTGGTAATCCTGATTGTGAAATTAAACTAGCTGAGAAACAATAGATTTGCTGAATGCTGCTAGCACAATAGAGAGTACAAAATGGCCATTCAATTTCTTAAGTACTGGGAGTGGCAATGGGGATTTATGCAGGATGGTCATTGATAGGCAAGCAAGGAAGAAGGTAGAGGGGCAAAGTTCATTGGCCCCCGCAACAAATGGTGTCAGTCATCAGTTTGGTGTGCTTTAGTTGAGAAAGACAAAAGGACCTTAAAGGAAAAATGAATCCTCATTGCTAGGAATGAATAGGGGAGTGGTACTCACAATTGTGAGATATATATTTGTAGACACACATATATACTCTTCATCAGATGTACGAAAGGAAAAATGACAGGAGCCAAGCATGTCTGGACTTCCCTTGTGATGCCATTAAGCACATCATCTCTGTCTTACATGAGAACGGTCACCAATATTTGTTACTGCTGCCTTCTGTAGTGAATGCAGTCTCCCATTCTCTTTAGGGTCTGCTGAAAGAATTGTCTTTTCTGAGAACTTCAAGAAAAACCAAAAAAGACACATTGATACAACAGAAGTCTCAGCTGACACATAGGACCTGCCAGAATTCAAGCAAGCTGTATTATTTGTGTTTTAAGCAATGCAAAAGAGCAATGCATGTTTCTACCTAATACGTAAAGAAAAATCAAAACTGTGAACAAAGATGGCAATGACCATGCATGACTAATCATAGTGGGAAACCCTGGTAATGCAACATTTTTACAGACATAATTTTATCAATTTTCTGTAATGATTTTTTGAGAGTCCAAAAAATTTGATTTAGACAGGGTAAGTTTTGACATTCTTAGCATAGTCTATTTTGTGGTGTTCTCACTGGCCAAGATCTTTCTCTTCTATTAATACTTTTAATTAATTCAAGAATACATTTGTTTAACTACTTTAGTCCCAGCATGGCAGGAATCACAAACATAATTCTGTATATGTGACATTCATTTGCTGTTGCTGTAGAACCTCCATTCTGCCCTGGTGGCAAATCATGTCCCACTTGTTAAACTCATGGTTAGAGCCATATAAAACAAACATCACCAAGAAGGTGAAATTATTAGAAACAATTTTTTTTTCATTCTGGTTTCATTGCAGTATTGAATGAAAGAAAATTGAAATAAAGAACAAATTATAAGAAAAAAACTGTATTATAATAGATTTATAGGATTCAGACAAATCAGAATAATGAAACATCTCAGCTTGCATATCTTTCTATTGGGCCAATGTGGGCACAAAAGCCTTCAGCTAGTGCAGGCTTCAGAACTGTTGTCTGAATGTCTCCTTCCCTAGACTACATCAGACATTCAGCACAAAGAATATTTCAAACATCTACATTCAGAATGGTTTCCTACTCCATGAGCTAATCAGTTTTGTCAGAGTTGTCCCAGATGCATCACTATCCACTATAAATACTTAATGACTTTCTAAATTCTGTTTTTATTTGTAGTTGGACTTCTTTACTCTGCTAAAAAATGGGGGAAATATAGCCTATCACAATTGCCAGGATTAATTAAATTTTCTTCTCAGCATTTTTTCACTCTTTTAAAATGTGATTAAAAGTACTTCTAAAATTCACTTGCCAGTATTTTTAAAATTCAAAAGCCTTTTCTTTTAAAAAAGTAATAAATTTTAAAAACATCTCAATTTTTGGTTCAGCTCTCATGAATTTCACTCACATCTTCTTCTTAAACTGTTTCGTTTAGCTGCAAAAAAGAGCAAGAGAAAGAGAGACTTAACCTGCTTAATAGATT
Source organism: Toxostoma redivivum (assembly GCA_013397375.1). Lineage (NCBI taxonomy): Eukaryota > Metazoa > Chordata > Aves > Passeriformes > Mimidae > Toxostoma > Toxostoma redivivum. Next base: position 52,063 of record VXBI01001810.1, on the reverse strand, counting down.
GTCAGCATCACCTACTCTAAACGCTATTTTCATTAGGAAAATGAGCTCTAGGAGATGGGGACTAGCAGAAGAGATATATGTGTCTGACTTCTCTTTTATGGAAAGTGAATTTACAGGGGATCTAGAAAGTGCTGGGGTACATCAAAAAATGAGGGTAATTTCAGTAACTAGATGAGGCAGGAAGGTGGCAACCCTTTATTATTTGCTTTGAAGCTACTAGGGCATCAGAGTGAAAACAAACAGATGAAACCCTTTGTCCCAGAGGAAAAAAAAACCAGAACAAACAGCACAGACTCATCACATTTAATTACAAAAAACAACAGTACTTGGAAAGCATGGTAATTTGGCCGCTATTGAAGCTGTGTTATGGCATATTGTACCTCTCTATAAGGCACGGTTCAGTGATAGTAGTGAAGTTTTGCTAAATCCCTCCTGAAACAATGCCAAGGGGGCAGTTTACTGCACTCATGCAGACATTTAATATAAATTTAGTTATGATGGATACTTAAATTAGAACTTTTAAATGCCTGATCCTGATTTACCACAAGTAGAACTCAATGTTCTTGCAAAGGAAGCTACATTTTATCTGCATATACAGGCTTGAGTCTTGTTTTGTAACTAAATGATCCTGATAGTTCAATCTCTAGGGCTGCCATTTCTAAAACTCAAGTTTAAAAATTTCATATCCTAGTCTCAGTTAGGGGTCTACCACAGCTTATAACTAAGGGAATCTTTAAACATGAACAGACCAAAACTCATTGGGCAAAAGAAACAGAGAGGTGGGAAATAACATATCCAGAGGCTGTTATCACTGACTTAGGTGACTGAAATGAAAATGCTCCAAGGATGCCAGTGAAAACCTAAAGGAAACTGGTACCCTTATTAGTACAGGTTTTGAATAGGCTACACCCAAGACTTTCTGCAACTTGAAAATGCAGACAGCATAGTAATATAATATTATAGGTCAGCTCACCACAGAAACAGTTCCATCTCTGTCCTAGATCTGCTCTGTGTTAGTGTAATTTGCTGTAATTTGCTCTTCAACTTTCCTATTTTTGAAGAAAGGCTGCAGAATAATGACTAAATCACAAATCAGATATTAGGAAAAAAATACATTACAAAGGTTTGATTGCTGCTGAGCTTTACTAGCTGCTCAGGTCTAAGGTGAGATATGTTTTATAACTATAAAATGTATTTGCACACTGAAGTTTTAAAAATTCATCTGAAAACCTTAATATTCAACATAAGTCTTGCAAGAAAATGTTCAGGTTAGAAATCCTCATGAATTGTAAAAAATTACTATTTGACTCTTGATTTTACTCTTTAGAAACTATGTACAACAACACATTAAGAATTAGTAATGCTACAGAGCAAGAATAACAACAAGAATAAACAGGACTCCTTGTAGGTGTGTGCACGTGTGTTATAGACAGATGCTGTGGGTTGGCATTGAGTGATTTGGTATGCAGTACAATACCTTTGTTCCTTTCCTAAACAACTAGTTCAAATGCCAGAGATTCTTAGCAAAACTTTCACCTTCTGGGATCTCAATATTGATTTTAAATCAGGTGTTCCTGCTTTCAACTAGGGTACTAATAACATAGATAGTAAGTATTTGTTCTTATCTATTTTTTACTCCTTTTTAGAAGCCAGATTTTAGTGCCTGCTAAACACACCTCTTTTTTTCCCTACAAGAACTCAAGCTGCATCCCTAGATATTTTCCAAGAGTCCTCTTTGCTCCAGATATTGCATTACTTAGCAATTTCATATCAGTTCTGGGTCTTGTTTTTTAAGAAGAAATTATATCCTGCGAGCAGTGCCAAATTAAGAATAAACTCTCTTCCCTGCTTTACCAGATCACAAGGAGACCTGGTGAGAGCATTAATTCAGTCCTTGGGCAGCAAGACACTTGTGCTGAAAGAGACTGGAATTCTGCACAGCTTGAGTACTTGGAAATTACCAGGAAATCTTCTCTTTTGGTCTCATTAACAGAAGTCCACTAAGTTGCTTGGTATTCTGAATCAACAGCACTTCCAGCTCTCACTGATATACTTAGAATTTGAACATCTTATTATAGTCCCTTGTTACTTGTATTTACTCATTGGGAAGAACACAAGGAACTAAAATTTCTCCATGGAGGTTTCTAATAGTAACAGTCAATAAAGCCACTGCAGACAGTGAGATAATAATTGTATTACTTAAAAATGTAAACAAGGAGTCAAAAAATAAATTTTGTGTAGTTCTATTGGACATATGTAAAATGAATACAGAATCATATCTATTGGGAGGTTTTCATACATAACCACACCAGCCAACTAAGCAATAAATCTCATTCTCTGTAGGGACTGATAAACACATAATATTGGAGAAGAAAGAGTAAGCATTACCAACATATTTTGGTGACACCAAACGTTATGTTTTAACGTCTCAGCATTAAAACATAAAAAAACACCTCATATGCAGAAACACAAATACAAATGCAGTTCTTTCCAGTAAATGCATCTCTTGTGAACTTCTATAAGAGAAATCTAATTAAAAAAACACAGCACCTCTGTTGAGTATAATTCATTTCTTCTTTAATCACTGTGATGCCTAAGAGATTGGCAGTAGGAGTACCTTAAAGAACCCATGATGTTAATTATTCCCATAATTCTAAACAGCCCATAAATTCTTAGAGCACTGGGCTGCTTAGAGAGGCAGTATTATGTTGGATTAAACAACTGGGAAGGAAGTCCATGTCATACAGCCCTTTTTCTTTCAGTGACAATGCCAGCTTAAAGAACACTTTACAAACCAACAAAATTAGGAGATGTATCACCACCAAAAATTTGACAAGGAAGAATTAAGAAGGCAATTTGTCCAAACAAGACAAAGTGAAACAAACCAGACCAATTTTCTTACTTTTCAGAAGACAAATAGCAACAAGGGAAAATATTCAGAAATATGCAAAATGTTGAACTTGCTGCTTGGTACATCAGGCTTTCCAGGGAATGACTAATTGAAAAATCTAGAAATGCCTGTCAATAATTTAGCAATCATGCAACAATTCACCTGATTTCCAGACAGAATGACAGCTAAAATACTCCAATCTGAATAACTGAAGGTATATATGATATGGGAGTCAACTCGGGAGTTCCTGTTCTGTTTCCAGGAGTAAATGGTGCTTACAGAAATTTGCAATAGCCGTCTGCTAAGTACAAACTAAATCCCATTGTTTGTCATAAAACACTTGATTTAAAATAATCTATAATCATGGGCGATGTTTCCTTCTTCTTTCTTCAGATACTGTATCTAGTTCAGTAAAACCTAATATGCAGCTACTTGAAATAACAACAAGGCTGTATTTATTACTGATGAAGTCAGTTTTGCTCAGTACAGAAATGTCAGCATCGCCAACAACCTGCACGCCTGGAGCTACAAGCCTGCGAGGGGAGACCCAGCGGACAGGCCGAGGTACGATCAGCACGGCTCCCTGCCTTGCCGGAGCCGCTGTCTCCGCGCAGTTCAAAGCGAGCAGGAGCCGCTGTCTGGTGCAATTAAGAGCGAGCAGGAGCCGCTGTCTCCGCGCAGTTAAAAGCGAGCAGGAGTCGCTATCTTGTTCAATTCAGAGCGAGCAGGAGTCGCTATCTACCTTGCGCAACTCAGTACGAGCAGGGCCGGCGGACAAGGCTCGCGGCGGCCCGGGACGCTCCCCCCTCAGGGCGGGCCCGGCGCGCCCCGCGTACGCTGTCCCGCGCGCCGCCAGGTGGCGCCCTTCGCCCGCCCACCGCCTGCCGCGCCCCGGGGCAAGATGGCGGCCTGAGGGGGCGCGGGAAGATGGCGGCGGGCCGGGCAGGGCGGTGGGGGCTGCGGGCTCCCCGGAACAGCCGCTCCGCTCTCGTCCTCCTGACGGTCTCCTCGCCAGGGCGGCACTTGCCCTTCTGGGAAGTTCCAGCTGTCAGGCTGCCTTGCCTGCAGCTGTCCCCCATCTACCCTTCCGCTATTATCAGCGTGTCCTAACAACTGCTGAGGCCTCTTCCCTACCTACCATATACAGCAGAGAAGTGCTGATTGCCGCAGTTTGTAAAGGGTTGGGTGAGTTCAGAGAAGAAAAGAGAATCACAAAGCTTAGTTCACGCCAGCTTTAACTGGTAAATGTACTTAGGAATGTGCCCAAGGTGGCCAGTTCCACAGTCCCTGTGGAAGCCACCAGACCATTCCCACTGGTTAAAGCTGTTTGTAGTCTGAGGAGGGGATCAAGACTGACTGCAAAACCCCTGATTTCCTTAGTTTCTTTGTGCTTTGCAACATAATTCACAGCATGAGAACTCTGTTCTCAAAGTAGCTCCTTTAGGCCATCTCTGATGGAAGAATGAAAAGCTCACCTTCATTTTTCTTGTTTGCTCACTCTGTTGAAAGACAAACTGAGGGAGCTTACATGACCTGAATGCAAACTGGTTATTATGCAGTAAAAGTTCCTCAGACAAAAAAAACTACCAACCAAAGCAAAACAAAACAAACACACACACCAAAAAAAAAAAAAAAACAAAACAAAACAAAAACCAAACAAAAAAACCCCACGCAAAAACCCAAACCCCACAAACCAAAAAAACAGAGGCCATGGTTTAGAAGTTCTCTTTCTTCATGGAATTTTTGTAGTGTTAAACTGCAGTCAACTAAAGAATTAAACTAAATAGGAAAAAATACTAAATAAGGAACATACACTTCACTGGAGACAAATAAAGGCCCAGTACCAAACAGAGTAACTTACTCCAGATGGTGTTGCCGAATGGAGTAACATGACATGATAATAACATCAGTGTCTTCTGTCCAGTACCTTTTTGAACATTTTTTTTTTTTACTAAAACACACATATGAAAGTCCTTTGGCTCTCTTTTTTCCTGACCTTTTTCCAGAGAAATGTCCCAAAGAAGAGGAAGAATTCTTCAGTAAAGCAGGTATCTCAAAGAAAATTCCTAAACCTCCCTGGATGTGCCATGTGTTGGGTGTTCTATTGCTGTTGGTGAGTCAGACTACTCTGGGAATTTGGTTTGCTTAGACCAGGGCTGGTGTTTTTTCCTCTGTTGCTCTTGTGAGGACAAATTGCTAAGCAGGGGATGTAAAAAACCTTATTTCCCCTAAGTGTTGTAAATACATTTTTCTGTTACTGAAGCTCGTAATAAAGTTGTTAAAATGAATGGTCTTTAATTTAATGAATGGTTTTCAAATACATCAATAACAAGAAGAAAGCAAACGATGATGGCAGACATGTTACTAAACAAGAGGAAGCAGAGAAGGCAGTGTTGCGGAATGTCGTCTTTGCATCAGTTTTGACTGACAAGAGCAGCCCTTAAGAATCTCCAACCCAGGAGGCCAGGGTACAGAAATATCAGAATCAAGATTTTTCCATGGGTCGAGGAGAATTGGTTTAGAGAACATCTAGGTAAATTTGACATGTGTAAGTCCATGGCTCCTGATGGGATACATCCATGAGTGCTGAGAGAGCTGCTGGACACCTAGCAGTGGCTGCTCACAATCATCTTTGAAAGGTCTTGGCAGCCAGGAGCCTGGAAGCCTGTAAATCATGGCTGGGTATCTCCTGCTGTTGTGTGATACAAGTAAAACCTATGGAAAGTAACTGATGAAAGCAGTCAACATGGAACTGCAGAGCTTTTCCAGCAACTGGAGAATATTTAACCAGACCTAACTTAAGTGATCTGTTCTCAATGTGCAGTCTTTGCATTCATATATTCTGTTATCAGTACTATACAGGTATTATGCTTAAACTCCTAGAAATTTCTAAGTTACAGGCTAATTATCTGTGCACTAAAAAATACAGAATTATGGTCAGAGAAGTACCAGGAAAACAGTCTTTTCCTTATTTGCTGGTAACTGGTATAAAGTCCCTGTACCTCTTGGAGAAGCCAATGATTATCAAAGAAGGGGAGACACCTCAGCAGCCATAGAAATGCAGCTGCCTTTTTCCTATTAGCCATCCACACAAAAAATGGTTTCTTACTTTGTAGTCCTTCAGCATTGCATTTTATTGAACACATGGAATTTTATTACAACACAGTCTCAATTGTTACATAACTTCAGTGATGTGACTAATAAAAGTAATTTTAGGTACAGAAGCATGTAGTACTCCTTATATTACACTTTAAAGACAAACAGTATTAATCCCAGGAAAACAAAGTTAAGAAATTTTCTATGCCAGGTTGAAGCAAAGATTTAATTGTCTGTCTTAAAATGTTCATTCTCTTTTGCTTAACTCTGGTGACTGGAGTTGGAAGAAGAATGTAAAATATAAAGAACTGCATAAATTACCAGGCTTCTCCTTGGAAGTCAGCTAAAATGCCTGAAGTATAGAGAATGTGCTGTCTGGCTGACTAGAGAAAAGAGAAAGAAGCCATTGAAAAATACATGATTTCTGAATTTTGATAAATGCTGTTGGAATAAAGTGCAATAGTTCTGAGCATGACTAAACTTTGTACAAAAGAGTTTATTGTACAATTCATTAGATTTGTGACAATAGCTAGCACAAAGTATGTGGCAATATCTTCTGAGAATATAATTCATGAGCATGTGAATTTCAGCTAAATTTCCTTTAGTTGAACTGATTTTTCTCTCTCAAAAATGTGAAAATCAGTAGTGGACGCCATATTCCAGAAATCGTTCAGCAGAACACTAAAATATATTTTTTAGGTAGATACTGACCCATGACTCTGCTCCAGAACAGAATTACAGCATTTGTTGGTCACCTGTGCTGTATTTAAGAGTAAAAGATATTCCAGTTTTCTTGACTGTAGGTCTGTGTAGGTCAAGTTAACCGTGTCAGTTCATTTTATATGGGCTGGTAAGTAGCTGTTAGATAATGTCAGATTTCAGTTCCTGCTGTGCTAGGTAGGACGCAGCCTGTTATCTAGGAGTCACAGGGAAAAAGTACATCTAATTAAGATGTTGTTTTGAATCTGTTCAAAAAGCTTTTTCAGACAGTTAAAGTTTCATATTCATTTGGTCTGTCAATAATGTCTAGAAAATGTCTTCACTCTCTACATGCATTAGATATGTATGTGTCCATGGATACTTAAATTTCAGCAGTTGTTTGATTCATACGTGCCTATCTGCTTTAAAAAATCTCCACAACAAAACCTGGTAAATACAGTGAGTTTCTCATGTGTGAGCAGCTTGACAGCTGTCACACTAAGCAGTGGGTTAGGTTTGATAGTGTGAGCTTCAGCAAGTAGAATTTTTATGGACATCAAAATATTGTCATACATGGTCATGTATTTTATATGAGTGCATACAAGTTTATATGCCCATCCATCTGCAGTAGGTCCATTGCTTTTTCTTCCTTTTTATACCCTTTACCAGGAAGACAGGGAGAAAAGGGATTTATTGAACTGATAGACCTGTGTGGGACATGGCCATTTCCTGAGGCAAAAGTGGAATCATGGAATATTATGAGTTGGGAGGGACCCAAGGGTCATTAAGTCCAACTCTTAAGTGAATGGCCTATATAGGGATCAAACCCACAACTCCAGCTTTACTAGCAACATGCTTAACCTGTTGATCCAGTCTTGATATTCCCTTAAAAAAACTGGTTTCTTGGACCCTTTTTCTAACCGAATTCTTTCTAACAAAAGATCCTTTCTGAGCTTTTGTAATAAATATACAAGGGTATAAGACAAAACTGTATTTAAATGTTTGAATCTAGGAAACAAACCTACATTCATAATTATCAGATCCACTTAAGGCGCTAAGCCCATCATGTTAAAATCTAGTTTTCCCAGCCCCATTCATGTTTTTTTTCTCTATAAGCTCAGGGATTTTTCTTTGCCTATCAGTGTTACGTCATTTTGAATTCATTGCAAAACTCGTTTGGAGGAAGTAAGGAAGTGTAATGAAGCTATGCATAACGTATAAAAAGGTGTGAAAACTGCAGATGCCTGCTCAATCAGGCAATGAGGTAATGATCCTCAAGGTTTCTCCCTAGGAGTCCAAGACACTAGAAGCCTTATTAAAGCCCATGCTGAGCAGGAGCTGAGGCTCCTTCTCACCTCTGAAGGACTGAAATGTAGAATTTAGTGAGGGTCATGCTGTAGTGTCATACTCACTTGTCATCCAGAATTGCACTCAGCCTGATTTTGGGAAGTTTCTAGCAGTGCCCTTCCTTTACCCAAGTGAAGATATGATTGTTCTTCCTGTGCTGCTGTCACCCCTGTCTCCCTGCCAAAGTGAAAGCAGTATAGCAGTTAAACCATTTTATTAAGGACCTGCTTAAACTAACACAATTAGGTTCTCCTGTTAGAGTTGGCACAAGAGTTCACTAAGCCTCTTTCAATCATTTGCCAGCAGGCCTAGCTAAAAAGGGAGGTCCTGGACAACCAGAGGTTGTCCAGTGTGATGCCCATCTGCAAGAAGAGTTGGAAGGAGAATCTGGAAAACTACAGGCCTGTCAAGCTGATCTCAGTGCTGGGGAAGGTCATGAAACTGAGTGCCATCATATGATGCATTCAGGACTACCAGGGCGTCAGAACCAGCCTGCATGGGTTTAGGAAAGGCAGGTCCTGCTCAACCAATCTCATGTCCTTCTATGGTAGAGTGACCTGGTTAGTGGATGAGAGAAAGGCTGTGGATGATTTTTGTTTAGTAAAGCCTTTGACACTATCTCCCACAGCATTCTTCTGGGGAAACTGGCTAATCATGGTTAGGACAGGTGCACTGGTTAAAAAACTGTCTGGTGGCCCAGCCCACCACAACTCCATTGTGGTGAATGGAGTTAAATCCTGTCGGAAAACAGTCACTAGGAGTGTTCCCCAGGGATTAGTATTGTGTCCAGTCCCATTTAGTATCTTTATCAGTGATGAAGATGAGGGGACCGAGTGCACTGTCAGTCTGTTTGCAGATGACACCAGGCTGATCTGCTGGAGGGCAGGAAGGTTGTGCAGGGGGATCTGGACCGTCTGGATCCATGGGTCAAGGCCAGTTGTGTGTGGTTAAACAAGGCCATGTGTCAGTCCTGCACTTGGGTCACAACAACCCCCTGCAGAGCTGCAGGATAGGGAAGGAGGGGCTGAAAATTAGCCCAGAGGAAAAGGACCTGGCAGTGTTAGTCAGCAATGGCTGACCATGAGCCAGGAGTGTGCCCAGGTGGCCAAGAAGGCCAGTGGGCATCCTGGCCTGTACTAGCGATAGTATGGCCAGCAGGACCAGGGAAGAGATTGTGCTCCTATACTCCACACTGGGCCCCTCACTACAAGTCATTGAGCAAGTCAAATAAGGGCAATGGAGCTGGTGAAAGGTCTGGAGCACAGTCTGATGAGGATCAGCTTAGGAAGCTGGTCATGGAGAGCCAGAGAAAAGCAATTTCAAGGGAAACCTTACAGCTCTACAACTGCCTGAAAGGAGACCTAGTGAGGTGGGGTCAGCCTCTTCTCCCAGGTAACTAGTGACATGGCAACAGGAAATGGCCTCAGGCTTTATCAGGGGAGGTTTAGATTGAATATTAGGGAAAGTTTCTCCACAGAAAGAGTAGTCAAATTTTGGAACAGGCTTGGAACAGGGAATTGGTTGAGTCACCACTCCTGGAAGTATGTAATAGACATATAGATGTGGCACTTGGGGATTTATTGGAGTAGATGGCAGTGTTAGATTAAGAGCTGAATTCAATGATCCCAGATATTTTCTTGATTGATTCTGTGATCCTATAAAAGGAGCAAGAGATAGAAGCTAAATGAGCATGTGAGTTAGACAGTCTGTTAGGATATTGTGAGCAGAATGGACCTTTGGTTGCCTAATATACTAGGAGGTTTCAAATGGCTTAGGGTACACTTACACAAAAGCATTCCTTACCCAATTTTCCACAACTGACTGTGTATTGGCAAGCTGTGCCAAAAGAATGTATTGTAAACATGATGACATCTAGTCTCATATTTAAATTGTATTGACTATAGTGGAATTTATAATCCTGAAAATTGGGAAAATGTGGGGGAAAATACTTTATTGTATTATTTATCCAGGTAAATACTAATCTCTGTCTGGAGAAGGTGGGACTCCTGTAGCTATAGAAAAGGTGATTGATGAAGTGGGTGTTATGATCTGCCCATTATCTACAGGGGTCTGTAATAGATGTCTGAGTGTAAGCTTTTTTCCTGCAATGTACCTGGGGTTATTTTATTCTTAGGGAAATAAATTGGAACACTATATGTGACTGAGTTGACTCAAATGTGCCAGTGTGCAAATGCTTCTAAAACATCTGAGTAGATTGAAGGAGATGTTTCAAGCTCTAACAAGCCTTATCTTGTTAATTGTGCTCTCCCATCATTCTCTTACCCAACAGAACTATGCAGTTTTACACTGTTCTGCCAGGCAGTATAAAGTGATAAATGCGTCTGCCTTTTCTTTGGTAAGACACAGGTATTTTAGAATTTGACAACTTTTGTTAAGATAGGAACATCAGTAAAATGTTTTTAGTGAGGTTTGCAAATTTAATTACATTTCTGCTTCCAGTTGAGTGAAGTACATGTTTACATTTGTGAATAAGTTTAAATATATTGAGGAATTGGAATTTCAAACCAATGCATGGTTGGGAGATTTACTTCGAGATAGATATCCAAAAAGCCAGAATTTGGGGGCAAAATTGTTAAAAATAAACCAGAAGAAATTTACACCAGAAACCCATTATGCTGGTTATGGTCTGCAGAAACTTGTACAATCACACCATTAATTGGTAAAGCCTTGCTTAGGTCTGTAGCAACCAAAAGGTGATGCTGTGGTTGGATGGGAAATTCCCTATCACAAAACAAAATTATCTGTTTTTCAGCTGCCCACAGTACTAGAGAAGGCAAAGCATCCCCTTGAATGAGCTGCTTTCCCACAATCCCAGGTCAGGGTGACAGCACAGACAGCAGAGGAAGTTGAGTCTTCTGTGGAGTGTGTATGTGCAGGCCCAGGACTGCTCAACCTACATTGGATGTGGACCAAATGAAAGCGTTTTTCAGTTACTGTTGCTAGGAAGTTTCTCCAAGAGTGTTTTCTTGTCCCAATCCATAAACTATTCTAGTGACTCCTGGATTTCCTCTGAAAAGCCTTGCAGTTTGCCCAGCTGTGTTCCATGACTAACATTGCAGCTGTTTGCTTTTAAGTCCTTCATAGATAAGACTATACCCTTCCTTTCTCTTTTGTCCACACTCCTCTTAGTTCCCTTATAGGATTTAATTTTCTTAGTCTTTTGGCTGCTTCTTTATTTGAGGAGAGGTAGGCTTTATACAACTTCTTGTAACATGCAGGAGTGTACTGCAGATACCCTGATATCCTGATACGGGAACCTGGACAGAAGCAGCAGGATTTGAAGGCCTCTACTGCCTAGCTATTGGGAGAGCATGCACTCTACTGGACTGAAATGCTCCTGTATCTTTGTACTTCTTGCTGCAGCAAATTACTTTATTGAGTGCTGAATTAGGAAGAGCAGAAACAAAAGTTTCTCCATTTTCCTTTAGGAATAAATTACAGTCTTTACTGTGGTCTTAGTGGACAAAATGCAGGAGATGCAGCAAACATCTGTTTCAAGAGGAAACACTTCTTTATAGGAAAAAACAAACCAACAAACCACCAAAAAAACCAAAAACCAAAAAACTAAACCAATCAAATAAACAAAAATATCACAAAGAAACCCCAAGCATGGCATCTTTTAAAATTCACTGGATGCCAGTATTGTCCTAATATGTCAGTAGAATTCCTCTGCATTTCTCTCATATTTGAATTGTTGCCTAATTGCCCTAAACAATGACGAGTTCTTTCAAATAGTGGTTTGTCCCTCACATCTGAAAAAGATGTGTAATGCTGAGCAGGAGACTCCTTATGTTCACTTTACTTGCACATCTGGAGACACCAGGAGGTCCCCTTTTTAATCCCACTGTTTCTATGGTGTCTTATTAACTAGTATCCCAAAGGACTGCTGATGTGTCAGGCACTGCTTTCCCTTCCTCTAGACCCCCAAGAGTGATGCTCCCAGCAGTGGGGAGCAGGATGACCATGCTGCCACCTCAGCAGTTTCCAAAGCAAAGTACCTGATTGGCTGCACCCAGGCTGCTGTGAGATACCTGAGAGACAGACTTATATTGCTTGCTGTTGCCTACTGTTGGTTTTTTCTTCATCTACTACAGCTCGTACTCATTCAATGCTTGTACTACATAATGTTACAAAGTCTTACAGTTTTTTCAAATACATGACAGAGTGACTAAAATGGTACCACAAATGAAGTTCCTGTGACATGAAGCTGGTAGCATCTCTTTGGCTTGAAAATTATATTTAAAGGTTGCAATATCTATATTCAGTGTTATTTTTTCCAAAATGCTATCAGTCTTTCCAGGAAAGAGAACTACTACTTTATTAACCAGGGGAGTGAATTCAATGAGATTGCTCTGTGTCTCACAGCTTGTCTACATGTCTTTCTTCTGGATGCTGTGTCACTGAATTTTTGCCTGTGTTGTTGAGGTTGAGCACACTAAAGTTTATATGAAAACAGTTACGCTAGCTAATCAAGGAAATACTACAGAAACTGTATACCTGCATTTGCAACTAGGAATTAATTTAGCTAGTGACAGCAAATTTAAGGGGTAAATGGCAGGGGGTTTTTCTTATAGACAGCAAGCTGTAAATAATGTACTTAGTGACTCCAGGAATGTAAGAAGCTTATTTATTAATACTCAAAAGCTAAAAATAATTGAGATGTTACTTCTAATTTCTTGTTCTTGCCAAAACCCCAGGTTGCCAACCTTTTCTGGAGAGCATTTTAGTATATATGCTGTAAATTTCCGCAGGGCAGTTTAGTATGTATGCTGTAAATATATCTAGAACACCATAAAACATGGTGTTAACAATAAAGATTGGTTTCGTTTTGGGACATCATGCAGTACAAATAACAGTATGTAGCTTAAATTTTCAAGAGAATTTTGGTTTAGAACCACAGCTTCTCTGATCCTAAGTGCAAATCATTAATTTATTCTTCTCTTCTGCTTAACTCCTCTATTTCACAAATATTTGCAGTCTCATTCCTATGCAGAAATTTTAACTCATTCCACTGTGATTGTTTGCAATTTAGAATGCAGTTATAATCTTAATTCTGGATAAAATTTAAGAGGTCAGTTCCCATTGTGGACTAGGTAGTGCCACTATGAAAGAAAGTGTATTTAGAAGGAAATCAGTGCGCAGTAAAGCAGGGCAGAGAGTCAAATGCATAGTTGTAACTCAGGCACATCTAAGGATGCTACTCCTTTACTGTTACTGTAATTTTTTTAATTTTTGGTCAAGCTCGTTATTATTTAATATATTTTATTGTTTCCACACCCCCTCCAAAAAAAGTTTTTCAAATGTGCCTGCTATTATGACTGTGTCACTAATATTTCCCCTCTAGTCCCCACTGGTGGCCTCTTGCACACAGCTGAAAGGACATAAACCATGTTCATGTGGAATTCTTCAGGGATGGTTAAACACAGACTTTTAAGTGTGTGAACTGAATCATTTTACTCTCCTTCAGCCACCTCTCAAGTAGAATGTCCTGTCATTCATTTCACATTCACATTCATTTCACATTCACAGTTCAGTTTCTGGTGTTGTAGTAGTCTTTGCACCCCTCATCCTGGAAACCAGATTTGATTCTCAAGACTTGCCTTCAATCTGCTGTTACTGGCCTATCACAGACTCAGATACAGAATTGGTCATGTTGGAAAGGGACCACAGTGGGTCATCTTGTCTAACCTGCCTGCTCAAGCAAGATCTCCCTAGAGCACATTGCACAAAATTACATCCAGCTGCCACTTGAGTGTGTCCAGGAGATATTTCCAGGAGGAGTCTCCATGTGGATGCCTCATCTTCCTCACTTCTCATAGCAGAATTCTTTACTCTCTTCCCCAAGAGCAGGCCTACATGTCAAACGTATCTTCAGCAGTGGCTCCCTGCCCAGGGCCCCAAATGGCAGAACACTTGCTTTCCAAGCTGTTGCCCAGAAGCACCTGCAGGAATAGCATAGCCCCATTAAGTGATGGTCAGGAAGCCTGCAATTGTGGCCACATGTTTGGGATGATCAGACTTGCTGTCTGCAATGCATTTGCCAAGGCGCCAGTTTCCTGCAGAAATGTGCCACCTGCTTCCTACTCTGGCATGCCACTTTCATGGCATGAGCTGGGATGTTATGTCAGAGGCATGACACATAACTCACCCAGCAGCTGCTGCCCCATGCTGTGTGGGACAAGAAAGTGACTATCTGGGTTCATTTTCAGCTTCTCTGACAGGACTGCCAGGCAAGAGGCAGCAGGGTCAAGTTGTTACAGCACAGTGATCCCTAATTCCCCAGTCATGGGCTCATGCTGGAATGTATCCAGAAAACATTTAAAATTGAACTTACAGGTGATATTAAGAACCAGAGTGTAACACTGGCTCAGCAAAGACCCAGAGACTAGCTTTAAGAGCCAAATCTCCTGTCTACAGAAACTAGTGGAATTCTTTAATCTAGCTGTAGAGATTGTTGTCCAAAGGCAAAATCATGGTTTCAAAACTGGGTCAAGTGAGACAGGAAATGAAAATTAAAACTTTTTTTCACTCCTGCATAAGTGGAAGAATAGCAGCCCAAAACTATATTTGCACAAGTCATAACCATGCTAACATACCTTTGGAGATTTTGCAATTAGTCTTTGCATTATGACCAAAGAACAATCCAACATTTGAAATAGCAAACCTGTGACCATTAGGCAAGAAGACAGCAGCAACATGAGTGGCAAATAGAGGCTATTCCAGTTCTTACAGAAATTCAGTGTTCTGTTTCCATGCTAGTAAACATGGCAGTGGGAACAAATCAGGTAATGATTCTGATTTGGTGAAAAGTAAGCGAATGTTGACCCTTGTTGTTACTGATGACCCAAACTGTTCTTTTCTCTGGAAGACACATTCATTCTGGTTAGTGCAAAGACCACATGATTCAGTTTTAAGTAGCATTTTATTTGCTCATTTGCTTTATGAAAGTAAAGAAGGTGTGTCAACTGAAAGAAAGAATAGGCTGTTCTTTTTATTAATATATATGGTAACTATGTTCTACTTTTATGTTAGACTTTGCTGTTGGATAAGGTCCCTAATGGACAGTCTCGCTTCTACTTCTCTGACCTCTGTCCCTGGTATTTGTTGTAAATATGAATCTGTGTTAAAACACCAGCTCTGATCCTTTAAGTCCCTGATTATTTGGCAGCACAAGTGTTTTGCATGGAGCTGTCTGTATGATCTATTAATCCCAAAATTACTCAAAACTGATCTGCTTGCTCTTTCAGATGTGAAAGGAGTGTTTTTAAAGGATTTTTCTTTTGTCTCATAAAACTCTAAAGCTAATGTGGTTGTAAAATCAAAGTTGTCCTAGCTAAAACTTAGTTGTGCTTTAGGCTGTTTAATTTTTTTGAAAATGTTTACTCCCATTGTCACGGCCAATATAGCTAGTATAGGTTATTCGTTTGGTAATCCATGGGCTCTGGAAGGGTCTCATAGCTATAATAATTTTCATTTATGGCAATCCATGGGCTCTGGAAGTGTCTCATAGCTATAATAATTTTCATTTATTTTCATCTCATGTCTTCAATTTATGCTGTACAATTTCCTGTTTTCCTAGTATTTCAAAAATATACCTTAAAGTTTGCTTTCAATGATAAAAAGTAAGAAAGTCAGACTTAAGAAAGAAACTTGCAGTTAATTTGCTTTCTGCCACCTAAAGGCCAAAGAGCAGTGGGACTTCATTGGGAGACCATATGGAAAAGCTCTTGGCTTGCCTCATTACCTCTTTCTCAGTAATCTCTGCATTTGCAGAGAATCAAGACACTGAAAAATATTCATAGCCTACAGTATATTAGAGCCAATATATTCAGAAAGAAGATTGTTCAGTCCTAGTACCATGGCATAATTCATGTGACTCAAGCATTGGTGAAGTTTCCTTTGTGTTCTTTCCTGGTAGACCACAGATTTGGAAGCCAGCTTTGATTGGCAGCTTGATCCAATGCTCTCTGAGATATACTTCATGTTTAAACTTTGGTTGGGAACAAGGAAGTATTAGGAAGCCCAGTTCAGGGTACTGTAGAAGAGAGAACTGGATCTGTTCTCAAAGGGGAGTTTCTTTGGCCTTAGCCTTAGCACAAGCTGTCGCCTGAAAAAAAGGATAAAAGGAGAAATTGCAAAAAAAGAAGTTTTTAGTCCTATACATGTTAAAACTCAGAAATTTGTCTTGCTATAACACTGTTGTGACCTTGAGAAAGAAGTTAACCTTTATAGAATTAAGGCTTTAGACCTAAGGGAAACCTTGTCACAGGAAATCTAGTGGGCTTGCCCAGGCCCTATATCTATTCCTTTAGTAAAAAATAATCCTTTTGTCCTTGACAGACTCCAACAACTGCAACTGCAACTGCAACTAGACCTGTGCAAGATATGATGAGGAAGTTTCTTCTGGCTCTGACCCTGCTATTGAGACCAGGTTGTTAAGAGAAGAAAGGAAGATGCTTGAATACCAAGGCTATAGCAGCTAAACATTTGTGTGCATGTCAAGAATGAGAGAGGCTGTTGGAAATAATATCAGGAGACAGGCAAAGTTAGATTTCTGAGTTTTGGAGTGGAATAGTAGGGCCAGAGATCCAGCTTCACATAAAAAATATCTTTCCAATTTGAAGAAGAATAAAGAAATTTGAAGGGTGGACGACTTTGACTTGGCAGAAGAAAAACTTGGAACTGATTGAAGGAGAAAAGATAAGTCTTATTAGGTGAAAGTGAAATTGAAGACTCCAGGAGAGATAGTATAACGTGTTGTTCAAACTGTATTTAAGAGGGATACGCATGATAAGGCATCTAACACTTTTAATTTCTGAGACTATTGGAGGACAGGATCTTGTGAGAACTAAAACGATAAAAGATTTCAAGTCCTGCTCTCTCCCTCCTGCCTTTCTCCACACCTGTTCTTCTCATAAGGTTCCTTGTGATGACCTGGGTTTGGGTAGAGGACATCTCCAGGATATCTTTACTACATGAGAAATTGCTTGTTTGAGCACCTCTTGCCTTAAGACACTCATAAGCCTGTGGAAAAAGTCTTGGATAGATGAAATAGTACATTACATTTGCAACCCACAGACCTGTCATCAGTTTATCTTGGAGCCACAAAGACTTTCCCTCATCTTACAGTGTGGGACATACGCACCCTATTTTGCATAAACTGCTAGCACTTTATGTCTCAGGCAATCATAAGATTTTAGGGAAAATAAAGTACTGAGGACAAGGATGTAGTGGCATGCAAGCAACGGCAAGGTGCCTCCCCATAAAGCTATCAGGCAGGCACACAAACACTCACAGATCCACACAACCACAGCTAGCTTGACGATGAAAAGACGGGGTCTGATGGAGTTCTGATCGGATTTATTCCAGCCACACACCAAACGGGTCCAATGACAAAAGCCATTGAACAGCCAAGGATTTAGATTTAAGTATGGGGAATGAGGGGTGGAGCCTGGGAGCAGGGTCCAATGGAAACAGGGGAAAGTGGTGCATAGGCAGGGCAAGGGACCAGGAAAACAGAGATGGGACATTGCAGCAAACTAGGGCCGATGGGGATCAGGGAAAGGAACTGTGTTCTAGAGAAATGGAGGGGAATATAGGGGAGACAAAGGCAGTCTGGGCCAACAAGCCAATGAGGGGAACAGAACTGGGGTATATTAACGTAAGGTTGCAAAGGACTATGGGGAGAAGATGTTTATTGTGATGCCCTCAATGACCACTTAGGGTCTTTCTTTCCAGGGCACAGATATCACTGTTTCTCTGAAAGGCTCCAGGGCCTCCACAGAAGGAATAAAGAATTTTCATGCTTCTGATGGCTTATAATGGCATGTGTTGCAGAAACCACAGATTCAAACATGGATTTACTAAGCACAAGTCATTCTACATAATTGGTTTTATGTTGATTGAGAGTTCAATACCATGTGGTCATACTTGACATGTGTGCTTATATCTACTGGGAAAAATACTTCCAACAAACACCATGCAAGAAAACTTTGAAAGAATATACAGTTAAAGCCTGCCAGGTGAGATCTAGAGAATCACCCTGTTTGACTTTATTAAAAATTAACTGTCTGAATACTTATTCTGCTGCCACAGAGCCTGTCAATTGATTTTCATTTATCTTATGCATTATATCCATGACTAAATGTATGATGGAGTCCTCTGTGGATGACTCTCCCCATAGTAAGTTATTTTTAGATCTCATTTCTTGATCTCTGTGATTTTCTCACCTGCTTCTAGCCCTCCTGCTTTCTAAACATTAGAGGCAAAGCCATGTCATTTAACTCACATCCATATGACAATGCTGGGTTTCTCCTGTCTCACCCGGAGAATGACTGAATACAATGACAAAGTATTAAAAAAAAATGACAAAGACATTTTTCTGTTGTCTGTATAGTTTTTATTTCTTGCAGTGATGTGTAGTGAAGTTGGGAAGAAATACTCTTTGTGAGACAAAGAATATTCGAAGTGAGGAAAAAGTGGGAAAACCTTACAAATGGACATAAAGCAGCATGCAATTTTGAGTTTTAGGGATCAGAGGCAGCAAGAAACTTAGTAACTTGGGCTGAATCAGTTTGCTCACCAACCCTTGGAGCCATTATTCTGCCAAAAAAATTGTTTGTTTTTATGTTTCTGAAGATTTTCTCAGATTCTTTTGCTTAGCATTATTTTTTTTCTCCCTTAGAGCATCATAAGCTGGAATTATCACTAGAAGAGCTAAGTTATATTTCTCATTTTCCTAAAAGTCCACACTTTTGGCTGACAACTGAAGAACAGCCTTGTCTTTCCTTCCCCCGTTGTTCCATGTGTGGAACTGGGATGCAGAGTTGCACATGAAGAGTACCCATGTAAGTAACCCATGTACCCAATACCTGTGTAGCCGTTTCTCTGCTTGATGCAGATCTGTGCCATCCTGACTTTAAAGATTTTAACAGTGGAGAGGGAGACTTCACACTGTGGGCTATAAGAGAAGGGATGAGATCATTGTCTCTTCAAACTCTTTATCAAATGTACCAATGGCTCACATACACCCTGTTGTAGCCTCCACTCATAAGTGACCTAAAAAGACCTGTAGATGTTTCTGTAGATAGGGTGGTTAGACTGATCCTGTGCTGCCAAAAAGTTATGTGGTAAAACTTTAATCTGCAGGATCATGGTTTCTAGCAGGCACAGGTGTTAGGGAGTAGGGTGCTGTTAGGCTGCAGAAAAGTCATCTCTCTTGTATTAGTGTTGCTGAAAAGGATGAAGCAGGAGAAATGCTATTTCAAGTGTAGGAGAAAATGGAGCACTTCCTGTTGAATGTGCAGAACAAAGTGTTCCAGCTTTCCTCCTGTCTGGTTGCAAACCTGTCTTTGCTGATGCTGATGTTGTCTGAGTGCCAATGAGTGGGGCTGCTGGAGACAAAAGCACAGTATGTGAATTCATGCTGTCTGGCCAGCAGAGGACTCGTCACCTTAAAGGTATGGTGTATTTTCCATGCTGTAGGTATTAGTATGTTTGAGCCACAATAACAGTCCTGAGAAAGTTTATAGAAAAGGCAAGTCTTTATAATTTGTGTCAGCATGATTCTAAAATTAAAAGCTCACTTGTCACTTGATTCCATAGCAAGATATTTCTCATGAAATTTGAAATATGACTCACTGGTGACTTTTTGACTCATAAGGCTGAAATCAAATTACTTGAAAAATCTCTTCATCATAAAAGGCTTCACTGGAAACCCACTGCTTAGAGAAGTGAGGACTTTGTATCAAGTGACTAATGTGAACTAATTTACTCTATAAAATATGTATATTATTTCCTTGGAAAATAATTTGATTGTAAGCTACCTTACTCTAAATGTGAATTAATATTTTGTGACCTATAATGAGCAGCTAAAGACTCTGGCTTTGCCTAGTTTGGGAAAAAAGGGGCTAATGGGTGTCCTCATTGCTCCCTTCAGCTTCCTGAGGAGAGAAGGACAGAGGGAGGTGCTGAGCTCTTTAACCTGATGCCCAGTGACAGAATACATAGAAATAGTTCAACGCTTCACCAGATGAGCTCTAGACTTGATATTAAGAAGCATTTCTTCACTGAGAGGTGGGGTGAAATACTGGAACGGGCTTCCTGGAGAAGTGCTTGATGATCCAAGTATGCCTATGTTTGAGACATGGGGACAACAATCTCTTGAGCTTTTCATCACCCCAGAAAGGGTCAGGCAGTTGGACTGGATGATTTTTGTTATGTCTCTTCCAGCTGTAATTATTCTATTTTACTGTGTTGTATTCCATTTCTTTCCATTCAATTATTTTGCTAGAAGTAATTGAATTTCTTTTTTTATATTTCTCACTTGTTTTTTGATATGGCTCTGAATGACAGCATTTCTCATTACTTGGGGCCAATGGCAAATTTTCTACTGATTCACTGTGGAATAGTAACAGATATACTGTGGTTAATGTAATGCAGTAAATTATTTGCAAAACTGCTATGTATGAAAATGAATACCAAATATAATTTTTTTTATTGGAATTATCACCTCTGCAGTAAGCTCCCCCTGAGTGTTTTAGTTAAAGATTGTCCTGTTTCCAGAAACTGTGAAGCTGTAAAGTTCTCTGCATTTTACTTCATCTTTACTTATCTACTGTTCAGATGTAGAATATCCTCCCTATTTTAACACTTTTTGAAAATTTTGGCTTACAAAGCTTTTAACAGATCCTTTTAGAGTTCTCAAAGATTTGCTAGTTTATGTCGTTCTGACTGTTAAGGAAGTATAACCCAATTACGAAGTGAGTTTTCCAAACCTGCTCTGGCTAATGGAATACCATGTCTTTTGTATTGAACTTTTCTTTACCACTCAGACAAAGATCCTCTTTGACGTACATGCTTGAAAATACCAGCAAACACTGCTGTCCTTGTTGTCCAAACAACAAGCTATTATGCAATTTTAAATAGAATGGATTATTTCTCTTCTGTGGAAAGAAACATCAATTTTGCTGCTTACAGAAAATTAGTTTTCAATTATGGGATAAATATGGAGAACAGATACTTACTACTGTGTCTTGGCCCTAATAAAGCTGAGAAAACTCTCATTGTCTTAGGGTGATACAGGTTTTTTACTTAGCAAGGTTATTCTGAGAGTTTATACAAGCTTGTCTTATTACCTGATAGAGTCATTCTTAATCAGAGCCAGCTGACAGCTTTTCAGCTTGAGGAACAAACCTTTTCTAGCTGTAAATGAGAAACAGGATTATTTTTTGCCTCAGGGAGAAAATAAAGGGATAAGAAAAGTCAGGACATAAACAGGAAGGAAGGCAGATGTCTGAAGGGTAATGCTTACCACTTTTTCCAAGTTTTAGGGGCTGCAAGAGATGCCAGAATGCAAAATTCACCCTCTGTCTCAGGTCTTTGATAAATCAACATATGATAGGGTAGAGCCACGGTCCTTTTGAGTTTTCCATTAGTCTTAACCTGAACCTTGCTGTGCCTGTGTTTAAAACTACCACTGTTGGACCAGTTCAGAAGATCATGAAAGTAAAACACTCTACTATATAAACCTATATAAACCATGGTTTATACTAAGTGAATATTTTACTTTCTCTGTATGTGTTTTGTCCCAACATATATTATGTTTCACATGGTATATAAAGTTATCCTTCAAATTTAAGATTACCCATATAGATGACAGCTCAGTCTCCCCTCCAGTAGAACTGACTGTAATAAAGTCCAAATAAAAAAACTTTTGTCTGGCTTTGCAGAGTTTCTAGTCAATAGACTGCTTGTAAAAGCCAGGCATTTATCTTGTGGCATGAAGAATAATTGTTTGTTGGCACCTGCAGTACATGTTTGTAGGCTGATGCTTGATCCTTCATGCACAAAGAAAAATAACTTTTGTCAACAACAGAAAAACTACTTCAGGCAATATTGTGGTTGCTAAAGGGAAACATGGGGGCTAGTATGATCTAATCCCTGCTGATAAAGGCAGAGGTGTTTTCCTATTAAAGCAGTTAGGTGTTGTAGGTTAGACACTCACAGAGATGCACGGAAACAGAGAGAATTTGCCAAATAAACCACAATTGTTAAAGGAAGCAGACATGTCTGGGCTTTTCTGGAAATGTGTCTGAACAACCCACCACAATAAAAAACCAAGATGGTTTAAGTAGTGCTTCAATCCACTGAAGTAAAATGTTTCAAGTGTGGCTCAAAAAGTGCCACATGGCTTAACTGATAATGCACTTAGGATCTAGATTAGGAGTCATATCACCTACATTTACTCAAGGTACGTAATTTATTCAACCTATTGTTAATACTTAGGCAGATTAAAAACACTTTCACTTTACCTCATAATCAATTTTCTGCTAACTCTTCCAGAAACTAGCCCAAGGTGGTGTTATAAAAATAATTTATTTGTTATGAATTTCATTATTGCAGCAATCACATTCTTCTTAAGCTTCCCTTCATTGATATAGCTAGGGAATATTCATAGACAGCTCTAGAGAAATGTCCAACATGTTTGCTTACAAATTAGTTGTTTGTGAACCAAAACAGAATTTTTAGAAAGAACTGAATCTAAATTTATTTGAGAGGAGTCTGGATGTAATCTAAGAAGAGGGAAGAGATAACTGAAATTGAGGAAGAATGGTGAACTTTGCAGGGACAAATGTGTATGGTCTTTACCTTTTTGTTTGAGGTGGGATCAATCTCAACATTGTTTGCTTTCCTGTTGTTGTCTTTTCACCATGCTACTGAGGAGAAGGTCATTTCATTGCAGAATGAAATTAGTACTGGAAAACTCTGGAGTTGTTTATGCTTTTATTAATGACTGTGTAAAGCTACATGCTGAATAGCATTCAACAGCAACCTCTTTCAAGAGAAAAGGGAAAATGCATATATTTTTTCTCCTTTAGGAGTGCTTTATCAATGCAGATGTTTTTAGTAGCCTTCAGTGGTAGCAAATATTATTCATTATGAAGAGTGCTTGTTTTCCTTCAGTGTAGAAAATACTGATCTGACCTTAAAAATACCAGATGTAGTGTAAGGAAGGGCAAGCAATTTGGTAGAATGGGGCAATATTTTTATGTCTTTGTTTCCTGATATTAAAATATTACTTCAAATTGGGAGGAATACTGACTTTTTTTCTGAAAATCTGTCCTGCTTATTCACTAAAATAGTCTTGTTCCCCTATCTTCCAGGTCTCTGTACAATAAAATGTTTCTAGGAAGTCATATAGCAACTTCCTAAGTGAGTCAGAGTTATTCTGAAGGTTCAAAGAGAAATTAATTTCTGGTAGCATATAATAGGAATGTACTGATTAGCAGTTCTTGTCACGCTCCCTTTTGCTTGGTTCAAAACACCATTATTTTTCTCCTTTCAAGGAACCCCTTTTGTCTTAAAAAGACAATTAAAAATGGCTATTTGCTGAATGTTGTCACAGTAAATATCCCTTAGCCATTTAGCCAGTTTCTCATCCACCTTTGAATAAAGCTGACTGGGATGTAGAGAATAATCTTCAGTGTTTCCCTGACTGTGGCTGCAGTCCTTCAGTGGAAGAGAACAATTTGAATAAATCAGCATCGGTGAAAAGCAAGGATACCTGATTGAGTGCTGAAGATAATGTTTCCTCGCTAATCAGATTAATTCCACTTCCTTTAATCTCAGCATCATAGAATGCTTTTCATTGGCNGTTAAAGGAAGCAGACATGTCTGGGCTTTTCTGGAAATGTGTCTGAACAACCCACCACAATAAAAAACCAAGATGGTTTAAGTAGTGCTTCAATCCACTGAAGTAAAATGTTTCAAGTGTGGCTCAAAAAGTGCCACATGGCTTAACTGATAATGCACTTAGGATCTAGATTAGGAGTCATATCACCTACATTTACTCAAGGTACGTAATTTATTCAACCTATTGTTAATACTTAGGCAGATTAAAAACACTTTCACTTTACCTCATAATCAATTTTCTGCTAACTCTTCCAGAAACTAGCCCAAGGTGGTGTTATAAAAATAATTTATTTGTTATGAATTTCATTATTGCAGCAATCACATTCTTCTTAAGCTTCCCTTCATTGATATAGCTAGGGAATATTCATAGACAGCTCTAGAGAAATGTCCAACATGTTTGCTTACAAATTAGTTGTTTGTGAACCAAAACAGAATTTTTAGAAAGAACTGAATCTAAATTTATTTGAGAGGAGTCTGGATGTAATCTAAGAAGAGGGAAGAGATAACTGAAATTGAGGAAGAATGGTGAACTTTGCAGGGACAAATGTGTATGGTCTTTACCTTTTTGTTTGAGGTGGGATCAATCTCAACATTGTTTGCTTTCCTGTTGTTGTCTTTTCACCATGCTACTGAGGAGAAGGTCATTTCATTGCAGAATGAAATTAGTACTGGAAAACTCTGGAGTTGTTTATGCTTTTATTAATGACTGTGTAAAGCTACATGCTGAATAGCATTCAACAGCAACCTCTTTCAAGAGAAAAGGGAAAATGCATATATTTTTTCTCCTTTAGGAGTGCTTTATCAATGCAGATGTTTTTAGTAGCCTTCAGTGGTAGCAAATATTATTCATTATGAAGAGTGCTTGTTTTCCTTCAGTGTAGAAAATACTGATCTGACCTTAAAAATACCAGATGTAGTGTAAGGAAGGGCAAGCAATTTGGTAGAATGGGGCAATATTTTTATGTCTTTGTTTCCTGATATTAAAATATTACTTCAAATTGGGAGGAATACTGACTTTTTTTCTGAAAATCTGTCCTGCTTATTCACTAAAATAGTCTTGTTCCCCTATCTTCCAGGTCTCTGTACAATAAAATGTTTCTAGGAAGTCATATAGCAACTTCCTAAGTGAGTCAGAGTTATTCTGAAGGTTCAAAGAGAAATTAATTTCTGGTAGCATATAATAGGAATGTACTGATTAGCAGTTCTTGTCACGCTCCCTTTTGCTTGGTTCAAAACACCATTATTTTTCTCCTTTCAAGGAACCCCTTTTGTCTTAAAAAGACAATTAAAAATGGCTATTTGCTGAATGTTGTCACAGTAAATATCCCTTAGCCATTTAGCCAGTTTCTCATCCACCTTTGAATAAAGCTGACTGGGATGTAGAGAATAATCTTCAGTGTTTCCCTGACTGTGGCTGCAGTCCTTCAGTGGAAGAGAACAATTTGAATAAATCAGCATCGGTGAAAAGCAAGGATACCTGATTGAGTGCTGAAGATAATGTTTCCTCGCTAATCAGATTAATTCCACTTCCTTTAATCTCAGCATCATAGAATGCTTTTCATTGGCAAGGACCTTAAAGATCATCTAGTTTCAACCCTCTGGCCTTGAGCAAGGATGCCACTTATTAGATCAGGTCCAACCTGGCCTTTAAAGTTGTTCAATTCTGTATAAAACTGCTGTGAAGGAAAGCTCTGACTTACTGAATGCTGACTTCAAGCTACAAAAACAGAGAAAAATACCACCTTAAAATACTGATATTCAGAGGATAATGTAACCACTGATCTATGGGACTGGAAGTGCTCAGGTGAAACTTTTGTTCAGCATTTCCTGTTCTTCTGTTTCATGTTCAAGGACTTACATCCATGCAGCTTTAGTTGAATATTCTGTGGCTGTTGAATTTTTTTAGATGAATTGTGAGGATCCAAATTCCACTTTCTAGTGCATCAGACAAAGTATGTCATCTGGGGCACTGAAACATCATCACTGTATACAATGTCAGAGAAGTCTGATCCTCCAAGTAATTTGATCACCAAAGAATATCTATTAAAGACATTAAACTCTGTTTTGCATTGTTATTTAATCTTACTGCTTTCATAATGTGTTCTTGATTAACCAATTTTATTGCCATTCAGGAGTATATTTGCCCTTAGAAATATCCCTTTTTATATCGAGTAGATAGCAATTTTGTTGTTGTCATACTGCAATATTTGGGAGACACTGTTTACTCTTAAGAACCCAATTTCATTTTCAGAATTCAGTCTTCACGTTCCACACACATGTTCTTAGTTTCATCCAAGGGCTGTGGATAGTTAACTGTTAAACTAGACCTCGTTAAAGAGGCCTGAT
This sequence comes from Toxostoma redivivum, assembly GCA_013397375.1. Lineage (NCBI taxonomy): Eukaryota > Metazoa > Chordata > Aves > Passeriformes > Mimidae > Toxostoma > Toxostoma redivivum. The sequence goes on along the minus strand of VXBI01001810.1, from coordinate 25,971 downwards.
ACCTAGTGATGTAAGTGAAAGTCACTTTTTCATATTATTCAGAGTGACAGTGTTCTTCCTACTGGATATGGAAATTTTGCTTACCACACTTTTAGTTGCATAGGTATCCAGTATATGTAGTACTTGTCCATAGCAACATCTTGAAAAAGTGTTAGGCCTGAAGAGATTTATAACAGTTTGTTTCTTGAAATCAGATTGAGACAAACTTCCCAGAATAGGATGATACTAAGTAGCAAGTATGTTCTTTTTTTTTTTTTTT
>VXBI01001810.1:7290-25704 GCA_013397375.1 Toxostoma redivivum | reverse complement strand
TTTTTTTTTTTTTTTTTTTTTTTTTTTTTTTTTTTTTTTTTTTTATCAGACAGAGGTTACTCCCAAACCCAGATTGACAAAGGATAAAAATCAGGGTCCTTGTTTCTTTATTTTCTTTGTTTCAAAGTCTGAAAGATAATTTACTTCTGATGTTTGTAGCTTTTTAACTTTCTAGAAAAAATAGGATGCACTGTTTGCATGGCACTTCTGATTTGGAAACACCTGGTTTTCATTTGCAAATTACTTGAGAACCTCTGGTCCTGTGTTTAATTTCAAAATCTGTGTGGCTGTAAGGCAGAGCGGCACTGTTCTGGGTCCTGGTTACAAGGAGCACCTTAATTGAATTGACAAAGACACTCCCCTTTCTTCTCTTCCTTGCCAACTTTCCCAAGTTCAAAGTTATATTAGGAATGAAGAGTTGGAATGAAATAAGATAAAATAAGGACAAAGACCCTTTCCAAACAGCGTACTGTAATGTGCCTGGATAAAAACACCCTGTAGCTTGAATTAACCCTATGATACAGTTCATTCAGCTATGAGCTCACTGTGAAGAAAAAAAAAATCAGGAAAAAAGTGGGGAGAGTGCACTGGAAAGTTCACAAAAGGAAATATTGGTAAGTGTAAAATTAATGGATCTTCAGCTGCATGGATAAACCCTGTACATTGGGTTATTTTACAGCATACACCCCTCAGTGGGTTTGCCATGAGGAAACTGCAAAGGAAGGAAGCAATCCTTTTACTTTGTCTTCATTTTTGAAGATAGTGCAAGTTATGAATACTCTCTTTGAGACAAATTCCAACCACATGGACAGCTGCCTTTTCTCTAGTTACTACCTTCTGAGTTAGCCACCCTCTTGGGGATTTAACTGTCTCTGATGGCAACTTGCCCATCTAGATGTAGGTAAAATCATCTAAATTCTGACTTCTCTACTGCCTTCCCACAATTTCCTGTTACTGGTAAGATGACAACTCCCCTGTTCCTGGGAAGAAATGGGAATGCAATTTATTTTTTGCAGGTGAGAATTTGCAGTGTAAACTCACATAAAAGAACCTACAATGAACACAAGTACATCTTGTTACACAACAGGAACATCTTGAAGGTGTTGAATAATTTCCAGTCCATGTGAGAATGTGGTCTTGTTAAAGTTGAAGTTGTTTCTACTGTCAAAACCAGTGTTGCCAGTGTCTTCCCTTTAGACAGATTGAAAGACAAACTGAAATAGAGATTTTACTGTGTCCAAACATGATGAACAAAATCTGGACAATGTCATTCTCTGAAACTTGACCAATGAGTTGTTAATATCTCAGAAACAAAAGGATTAGATGTATCTTGACCCATCCAGCACTGGCCCATCCACACCACACAAGGTAACCTCCAAATAAACTTCACTTTCAGTTCTTTTTTCAGCTTGAGGTTTGTGTCCTAAGGTCAGATACAGCCCTTGTAGGTGCTGGTAGGCCAAGCTGTGCACTGTGCAGATAATACAAAATTTCTGGTGATGAAAAATCAGGAAGCAAAATACTCTACTGGATGTGAGTTATCTTGAATCCTATTCACTCTCATTGCTATCTGCAATAATGAAGTAGAAAAGAGGTGAGAATGTTTCTAGTCATACTGTACAGAGGCAAAAGCAATGGCTCTTTGCTACAGCTCACCTATATCCTGAGAAGGGCCCCAATCTCTCTCTAATGATGACACTTTTTTGATGATAGTTTTCTTCCAACTTGTCAGCATGCTTGGTATGGTGCTGCCACAGCATCTATGTGGCTGTTGGTGTTATGTCTGCACAGGCTGGAATGACTTGTAGAGCAAACATAAACCCATTGTCTGGTCATTTATAACTGTACTGGAGACAGTTCTGGCAAGATGAAATGTACTGGCAGGATGAGCTCTGGCCATTTGAGATAGCCTGATGGATCTCTTCCATCTTTCAACTTCAATAATTAATGTTTCATTTTGTTTAATTTGCAGTGATTAGTGGCTCTTAAACATCTGCTAAAAATACCTGCTACTTTTCATGTGAAAGCTAACTGAAGCAATCAGCAAACAACTGTACCTCTAAACTTCAAGGATGGTGAAGGGTGTGGAGGGGAAGCCGTATGAGGAGCAGCTGAAGTCACTTGTTTCTGTTCAGCCTGGAGGAGAAAAGACTGAGGGGAGATGCCACTGCAGTTACAACTTTCTTGTGAGGGGAAGAGGAGGAGAGACACTGGTCTCTTCTCTGTGGTCACCAGTGATAGGACCTGAGGGAATGGCTTGAAGTTGTGTCAGAGGTTTAAGTGGAAAAGCCTGATAGAATTCAAGTGTGTGACTCTTGGGATGTTCTGCAAAGAGTCAGGAGCTGGACTCAATGATCCTGATGGGTCCCTTCCAACTCAGCATATTCTATGATTCTATGAGTCTATGTTTGCAATTTTGATCAAAGGGAAATGTAATTTGTCCCTTCCGAGATTTTCTCTTACATTCTGGTTCCCTTTATCCATCCATCCATCCATCCATCCATCCATCCATCCATCCATCCATCCATCCATCCATCTACATCGAAGTACACTGATCATTGCTGTTTAGCATATAAAACAACTTCAGGCTGCTCTCTTACAATCTTCTCTGTGGTTACAGGATATGTTCAAAAGGTAAATCAGTCAGGATGTGAGCTGAAGCCTTGTCTATGTTGCTTTTCTCCGTTCTTGTTACTTCCTTACCTTCTTGTATCAGAGAGCAGACTATTTCCCTTCAACAACTCATTTTGGCTTCCATGATGCATGAAATTAGAAGACCTTTGACCTGAATTACTAAAAGTAAATAAATTTGTATGTGAAAAAAAATAAATTATAGGCTTTACATGATCTACTTTTGGAGGGGCAGGAAAGAAAATTCCAGTATTTGAGAAAACACTTAAGTAGGTGAGCATAGAAATTCCTCTCTAACCTGTCAGAGCAAAATGTCTTCATTCTCTTAAATCTGATTTGTTTCTGAATTGTGACCAAAAGAGATCACGACAGGTGTCATGTGAATTTGAACAAATGTGATAAAAACATATTGAAAACTCTAGCTCTTAGCTGCATAGGCAAGTAAGAATTTTAACATAGAGAAATCCTATAAAGTTTTCTGTGCATACATAAACTGTCCCATTAAGCGCTGGGGCTTGGCATCAGAGGCCTTTTGAGGCAAAACAGATTTCTCACATGCAAGAGGAGCTACGCTCAGCAAAACTGTGGTTTATAGACATTCGCAAAATCACATAATGAGAAGTGCTTTGTTTTTTCTGTAACTCAGTTATTTTCCTTTCATGGCAAGAGGTTCCAGATACCTGAAGTGACATGATTTTCTCTACTCCTTAGCCTCTATTTTATATTGCATATGAGATGTTCTCTAAACTTTTAAGATTTGTTCCCAATTTTAAGCCCCTTTACTCTGACACCAGATACCATGATCTGCCCTCCGGCCTAAGGCTGAATAATGCAGTGGGGGCTGCATGGGTGGAGCCAGGAAATACCCAGCAGACTCCCTGTGTGTGTGCTAGACCACCCACAAGGAGATTAACGCATGAACAACCCTTCAGACTGCAAGAAACAGCTCCTTGTAGGACTTCCAGAGCTGCAACACACAGACATGCAAACATGGCCAAGGGTAAAATATATGACTTGCACCCCATCAAAGACACACAGATGCAGATCCTGAAACATTTGCATATGAAGCATATTCCTCCAAGAGCTTCATCTGTTGAGGCAAGTAAATGCTGACATCCACTTAATAAAGGGTAGTCTACTGGATATCCCTGCAGAGTGGCCACAGACAAGGTGCATGCAAATACCCACATGCAATGTGGTCACTTGGGTAGGGATGAGCTGTCAAATTGCAGCCCCACCCATTACAAATGATACATATTGATAACTGTCCTTTTTTTAAAATAGTCCTGTTTTTGGAGATGTCATGGTTTAACCCCAGCCAGAAACTAAGTACCACACAGCCACTTGCTCTCTCCAGTGCCAGCAGGATGGTGGTATCAAATAAGTGAGAAACTTTTGGGTTGAAATAAAACAGAGTTTAATAGGAAAAGCAGAAGCTGTGCACACAAAGTAAAACAAAGAGTTAGTTCACTGATTCCCAAGAGTAGATGGGTGTTTAGCCATCTCCAGGAGAGCAGGACCTTGCACACAAACAATTACTTGGACAGACAAGCACCATCACTCTAAACATCCTCACAGTCTTCTGCCCCCATATTTATATGCTGATACCATAGAGTACGGGATATCCCTTGGGTCTGTTTGGGTCAGAAATCCCAGCTGCTTGCCTCCCAGCTTCTTGTGTGCCCCCAGCCTATTTGCTGGGAGGGTGATAAAAGAGGCAGCAAAGGCGTCGGCTCTGTGTAAGCAGTGCTCAGCAATAACAAAAACATCCCTTTGTTATTAACACTGTTTTCAGCACAAATCCAAAGCATAGTCCCATACCAGCTACTGTGAAGAAAATTAACTCTATCACAGCCAAAAACAGCACTTCCTTCCTGAAGTGAAAGCTATTGCTGAAGTGTTAAAACTGCAATCTGTGTTCTGGCTCTGCCCCATCTCCCTTTACACTGACTGCATTGCCATATCAGAAGCACTATCTCAATAGCACCACTTCTGATTTAATGTATTCCTACAACAACTAATTGTGAAGTCAGGGAAGGAGAAAGTTGCACCAAATTTTAAACATAAGAATTAGAATTGTCTTTCATCAAGTCCCTTACAGGTAGTGTACCAGACATCAAGGCTCACAAGAAAATTCAGGTCTCAATTTCAATTCATTTTTTATAACACCTGTTCAAATCTGCTTTTCAGCTAAAGGAGAGAGGGTTCCTAAATGGCAAGATAAGAGTTCCAAAACTTCTTCCCTAGATAAATAGTTTGAGAAGTACCATGCACAACTTTAGTCTGCAGACACAAATATTTTTGAAATCACCTAAACAATTGGAAGGAAGAAGTTCTAGTTACTTATTTCAAGTCAGCAGTTTAAAAATAGTATCATTAAATGGTATTTTAAAAGGTTAATTTAGCAAGTTCAGAGTTGGACTCAGTTGTTTCCCATTTACTGAATGGAAAGATGTTTCTAATTTCTATTTCCTACCATTTGAAAGATGCCATGCCATTAATCTCACCTTGGATGCATTGTGTATGTGTTTAGTGACACCACCTGAACCTACAACCTTACAAGTAAATGAGAAATTGGCACAACAGCAAAGTGGAGTTACTATGTGAAATAATAGCATAAAGTCCTATCCATTTGCCTTTGAAACAGTCAGGAGAGGTATTTTGGTCTCTACATGCCAAGTGGAGTCAGTCAAAAAGGTGTATAAACAATTTAACATCTAAATGCAACTTCTTGGAAAACAGAGGAGTCTGGACAAGGCTGGCTGGGCTCCAGTACGTAACACACAATGCAGCCAGTGTATATTTCCAGGAATGCTGGAAACTAGATCTCAATGCCCTGCTGTTTGCCTCCATCTCTCTTCGTGGCCCCATGCAAACACTTGCAGCACTGCATGGCCATGAACTTGGCACTGCTGTGTATTTTAGGATGTCTAGAAGGCATGAAGAAAGAAGTGTATTAAGAGTTGCCTGCTCTGTTTATCAAAGGGACAGTGGGTACTGTCATTACAGGCAGAATGAGTTACATCTGGCTCTTCACAACACAATGGCTTGTTTTTTTATTATTTTTTGTTTTCTTTAATTAAAAATTATTCTCTACAAAGGCTGAATGAGATACAGAGCCTTAGAACGTCAGCGAGAGCAACACCATCCTTACAAGGGCAGACCACTTCAGCACTATACTTCCTCTTCTCTGAGAATTCATTTGCTAATAACCTATAAATAAACATGCTTTCCACTAACTCAGCTTCCAAGAAGTCATCAGGAGCCAGTTAGTCATTGTATTCCAAATCATCTCTTCAGAAAGAAAGGTGTGTTACTCATAGATAGCCAGTTTCAATGCCAAAGGTAATGAAATATAGTTAAGAAGTTCTAATTTAAAGTCAGATTTATCACTAAGTAGTCAGAGGACTAATTTTGTGACATGTAAAATGATGCCCCATTCTAGAAAAGACAGCAAAATGTAGCTCACTATTATTTATTTTTACAAGCATAGATGAGGGATGGGAAACTGCTCATTACGGTTACAGGCTCATTAGTAAACATTTTCCTTTTTTTTGTACTTTCTTTTTCTCCCACATAAGGAAATGCGGGAACAGGCAGAGGTTCTCTGGTTTCAGGCCTATTTCTTCCTCAAGTGGTTTACCCTGAGTAAGCTGTGATAAGCTCAATGCCCAGATGCACAGAGGATTGAATGACACCTGGCTGCTCCTGGTCTCGAGATACCAGCTCAGTCTTCCCTCCAAATATGTACACTCCTCTACTTTGGTCTGTGTCCACTTTTTGGATAAATTCTAAAAACTGATAATCAACCTGATTAAGAGAAAAGAATCTGCTCAGTTCTTGTGGACATGTTTTCCATTTGGAGCTAATTCCAGTATTTACTAAACCAGACAGCTCCATATTAAGCAATGTAAACAGGTTTTGATGGGACTTTCTTTTTGGATAGATGATTCTTCAAAAACCAAACTATCTCTTGTTTCAAATCAGACTAGTGTATACCATTAGTATTGATGTGTAATGCTACACAACAAAAGAACTGAATGAAAGTCTCAAATCTCATTTAGTCTCTGGACCAGAAATGTGCTTAGGTATGTGCTTAGTTATCAGGGATTATGATGCTTGAAACTTCTGCAAAAAATCATAGCTTTGATAAAATTGATGTCTCCACCATAATATGAGGAAATCTCTGTCTTTTTTCTTTTTTCCTAGTCTTTCTTTTTTTATTCTTTTCTAATTTTTTTTCTTTTTAAGGAATAAGGATGTCTTCAGACAATAAAATTTGGGTTTGAAAATGTTGTTGGGCTTTACCAGCACTGTATTTCTGAACCAAATTATTCCCAGCTAGCTTGCAGTTGCTGTCCTTCTTATCTTCATACCTTCAAAGTTAAGAACATTCAGGTAATTTGACCTGGAATTCTGGAGTATGATGAGCAATGAGTTGCTTTAGTGGTTTGGACTTTAAATATTAACCATGATCTGCGTGGATTACCAAATATATAACCACAAAACACTAGAATGCTCTATTTCATTATGTCTCGAGCAGTGCATACCTACAAAGCCTGTGTAATTCAGCTGAGCATGCAGAGATTATCCTGAAGTGGAATGCTAGTGATTCTTCTTCTGATGCCATGTCCCTGTAAATAAGCCATGGTATCTTCTGTCGGGGAAGGTTTTATATGTTGCCCAGGCAAGTGGTCCACCGTGGAGTGTGGTATTTAGTACATGAATTGATGGGAAAACCAATCACAAAACTATTCTTCAAGGAAAATTGCTGCTCTGGTTTCCAGTGTGCAGTTCCCAAACAGACAGGAAGGGGTCTTCTTATTACTGATCTTAATAAAGAGAGACTTCTGATTTGTATTTACAAGAAAGAAATAATGAATACTATGACCAGGATTTAGATGGGCCTTGCCTTCAGCTAGGTGGAGTAAAAGGACAGTCAGGTTTACTGGACTGTGTGAATTTATGGCCTGACACAGCAGCCCCACAGGAATACAAGGCTTTAGTATATAGTAAGGCTTTAGTAGATACTGGGGCAGTGCACATTGTATCCTAATGCCATCAGGCTATGCAGGGACAGAACCCACTTATATTTCTCAAATGACAGGGGGATCCAAACAGCTGACTTTATGGGAGTTTGGAGACAGCCTGATTACAAATACGTGGCAAGAGCAAATCATTGTCACTGGCCCCCAGAGGCATCCTTGGCATAGACTCTCCCAAGAGAGGTAATTTCAAGGACCAAAAGTGGTAAATTGGCCTTTGGTGTAGGTGCCTTGGAGGCAGAGGAAATTAGGCATCCATCTACCTTGCCTGGTCTCTCAGAGGACTCTTCTGTTGTGGGGTTGCTGAAGGGTGGAGAGCAGCAGGTGCCAGTCACTACCACCATGGTTCGTGGCAGGTAGTAAGGCTCCAACCGAGACTCTCTAACTCCTGCCCAAAGGGGGTTTGCTGACTGGAGAGCCAAGGAGTGATCAGCAGGACCTGCTTACCCCTTGACAGTCCCATATGGCAGGTGTGAAAGTCTCATGGGAATGGAGGCTAAGAGTAGATCATCATGACCCAGTGAATGCCACCTCTGAGTGCTGCCACATTCTGGAGCTTCGATATGAACACAAGTCAAAGGCAGCCAAGTGGTGCCACCACTGACATTGCTGATGTGTGTTTCTGAATCCCTCTGGCAGTAGAGGGCAGGACACAGTTTGTTTTCACTTGGAGGGATGTCCAGTAGAGCTGGAACCAACTGTGCCAGGGTGGAAATGCAGCCCAGCCCCACCATCTGCCATGGAGTGATCCAGACTGCACTGGAGGAGGGTGAAGCTCCAGAACGCCTGGAATATCTTGATAACATATGCAGGTGAAGTTTCTGAAAAGGAAAATGGGAAGAACATGGTCTGGCTTTGCTCTAAACAAAAGTGACATCAAAGCATCTACTCAGAAGATCCAGTTTTTAGGAGTAAGATGGCAAGAGAGAAGTCATGTCCCAATGGATGTGTTAAAGTAGATCATAGCAGTGTTTCCACCAACTAGCAAAAAGGAAACAAACTTTCGTAGGTGTTGCGGAGTTTTGGAGAGTGAGCACCCCAAATTACAGTCTGATTGTTGACCCTCTCTATCAAGGAACTGGGAAGAAAATCAGTTTTCACATGGGGCTCTGAGAAGCAGCAAGAATTTCAATAAACTCACTGGGTGACAATTCATTATTCATAAAGTGTAAATAATGTGTTCTACACTACAGCTGAGGAGGATGGTCTTTCCTGGAGCCTCTGACAGAAAGTAGTGGCGAAAACTCAAGGTTGACCCTTAAGACTTTGAAGCAGGGCATACAGAGGATCTGAAGCCTGTTATAGTCCAGCTGAAAATGAGATACTGGAAGTTTAGAAAGGGTTTCAAGCTGTTCTGGAAGTGATGGGCAATGAAGCACCGCTTCTCCTGGCACCCGATTGCCAGTGCTGGGCTGGACAACCAAAGGAAGGGTCTCCTCTACACATCATTCAGCTGATGCTCCATGGAGTGAATCTCACTAATGGCACAGCAAGCTCAGACAGAAAACCCCAGTTGCTCAAGTCCTTGAGCAAAAGCAACATCACCAGTGGGTCTGCCTCTGTCTGCGGTTAGAATAACGCAGACTGCTTTCCCCAGCTTATTTTTTATGTTCAATGCAGGAACATTATCCTCTTATACAGGAGATAAAAGTTTTGATTGGACAGAGGCAGCCTGACTAGTAGAGCCCCTAGTCCTGACAAACAAGATGGATTTTGTTAAATGTATATGTATATGTATATGTATATGTATATGTATATGTATACGCATTAGTATATGTATATATATATGTGTATGTGTATGTGTATGTGTATATGTATATGTATATGTATATGTATATGCACATGCATATGCATATGCATATGCATATGTATATGTATATGTATATGTATATGTATATGTATATGTATAGTTTTTTTCTGCCTTTATTTGCATAGCTTGTTTTGAATGGATTTTATGTCTCATCTTTTTGTTGTTTTTCTTTCTATTACTTTTGTTGTTTTTTAAGCTGTACTTACCTCAAACCACAAGTTTTCTTACTTTTACCCTTTTGATTCGCTCCCCCACTCCAACAGAAGACTAGTGATCAAGTGGCTGTGTGGTAATTGCTGTCTGGGATTAAACTATGAGACTGGCATTGGTTCAAAGAAATTATTCAGACCACTGGGCCGTCCCATCTCATATCCTGTCCTTGGCACTTGTATCTGCTTTAGTGGAAGTTTAAGAAAATTATGCAGTATAGTTACAGAATAAGCAAGGATTATTTTTGCAGTGTGACACAGTTGCATTAATAATTAATAAACTTAAATACTAGAATTTATTTCTTCCAAACGTTGCATTCTTTTACTGAGGACTTGATATCTGTTCTCTTCAAGTTTTCTTTAATTTGTATCTACAAATTTTCAAATATACTGTCAAAGTTCACCAAAAGTTTAGAAAATATTTTTTCTGTAATGTAAAACCTTCCAGAAAGTCCATTATGTCAAACCAGGATTATTATTTTCTCATCTGCCATGTTTTTTATCTGGGAAAGGTTCCATAAAATCTTTTCCTCTCTAAATTCCTACACAAAAAAATGAATGGAAAAATAATTCCTAGAAAACTTAATGGAAATAGGTCTTCCCTTTATTTTCTTCAAATAAAATTAAATAAAATTAAGTGAAGGCTTTTAAACAGGTTCTTGTTCAGTGGCATTCTACGCTATGTAAAACTAGCTTCTTCTGATGTATTGGCACTTCCTTTTGGTTCCCTATAATTTCTTCACTATACAAATATGTTTGTCTCTCTGTGCAGAGAAATTATATTTCTTTTAATCTGAATACACCTCAGAAAGAAGGTTTTTCAGGCAGCTCTACACAGGTACCACAGGTTCAAACATGCAAACAAATAATACCAGAAGTATAAAGAGTCCAAAAAAAAAAAAAAAACAAAACCACCAAAACAAGCAAATAAATAAATCAAACAACAACAACAAAACAAAACAAAAAATAGTCATTTTAGGGCATGTAGGGTATTAAGAATGCTTTAAGAAATTCATATACTCTAAGAAATCATTGTTCAGGCCTTCATGTGTTTTAGCTTCCTCATGTCTAGTTTAAGACAACAGCTATTAATAATGAAATTATTTCTCATGGTAGTTGATGGTGAACATGGCACTTGCTCTCCAAGTTCAGCCTAACTTTCTCCTTTGTTCCATGAGCCATCCTTTCTTCCTTTCTTCTCTAGCCCTTGATAAAGGTGTTTTTGCTGAGATAATAATGGTTTATTTTTTAGATTGGTCTATACTCTTAGTAACTCATACATACCACTGAGATTTGATATAAATTCAAAACTGGAGGTCAAGCCTCATTCCATAAGGGAATATTATTGACTGTGTGTAAAAGAAATGCAGAGAATAAAGAACAAAGAATACAGAGATTTTGGTACTTTTCAGTAGATGTTTAGACGACTGTTGTAAGCCAGATAGTTGTGTTTACCACTATCTACCTTCCTCTATTTTTCTAATGTTTTTTACCGAAAATCTCCTATAATGATTATAAACCTGTGGGAAGGAGAAAAAAAAAGAACAGAAAGGGAGGCAGATTGAGTTCTAAGTGTCTGAAACAGCAATAAATATGAATATAAATATGAATTTGTTTTTACATGCTGGTATATAGATTTAGAAGCTTGAATTGATAGTCACTTGAAATAGTGCATAAAGTTTAGCTCACAAGTAAGAGTACAAAAAAATAAACACTCCTAAACAAAATTAATTCCTCTACAAAGACAAGTAGAAGGAGACATAAATAAGAGCCTGAGGAACTGTAGACATATTCAGAGTTTCATTTAATGAGAAAATCAGTTTAGCAGCCTGTTGCTTATCAGAGATATAGTCTGTCTTCTACTGGAATTTCCATACAGCTGTGTGATGGCTATTGCAGGGTAAAGATAATCCTGTGGTGCCCTGGAACCATGGGACAACCTCTTTCTGCATCCAGTGTAAGGGCCTGGGTGAAGTAGATAGGCTCATGTGTGTTTTACTGACCTATCCCAAGAAAGCAAGACTGGAGAAGTGCCAGGCCACCTTTCTGTGCCTTCTTGGCTAAGCCTAGTGAGATCCCTCTTGAATTTAGTCCAATTCCAGGAGAACAATGTTGCTTGAAAAGAGGCACTTCCTTTTCCTGGTCTCCAGGTGTATGTTGGAAGCAGTTAACAAGGATGAGAAAGGCCAAAGTGCTTACTGTATGAGATAATTCAGCCAGGCTACAGAAGAGAGAAGCCTTCTTCTAAAATCCTTGTTGGGCCTGGGCTGATCACTTAGAGGGTTAATTTGATACTGGGAACCAAACTAAGATGTAACATCTGTCACCAGCCAGATGTAGCCAAACTCTGAATTCTATATGCACAACAGAAGCTTGGCTTGGTCTATTCTTCAGGACCAAAAAAATATCTCTGCTGCCTTACACCTTCACTGGAAGACATTGAAAAAGAGCTATCTGACAAAATTCTGGGTTTGTTTCCCCTCCTGGAGGCTGGCATCAGTTTTTACACTTGTATTCTCAAAAAATTGTCATGGACTTTACCAGTGACTGCACGGAAGCCACTGTTTTGCACATGTACTGTACTAGTGTCTCAGTTTGAGAGACAGGTATTTGCCAAGTAGAGGCAAGAACCCTTTTTCCAGAGATGGAGACCGCAACCCCCTCCTTTCCAATCACTATAATTTGAAATCAGATGCTTTCAGGCAGAAGATATGGGGATAGGAATAACAGTTCTTTACTAATATATCTAACCANCCCCTCTTCCTTTTTCCTGTTCCCTTTGTCCATCCCCTCTCCCCTCACCCTCCTGCGAGAGACGACTATTACTAAGTTGTAGCCACAAGTCAGCATAACAATGGGAAAAAATTCCACAGAAAGGAAAAGAAAAAAAAATGATTCAACCCCCAACAGCTAGTCATTTTGTAGAGGCACCTATTTGTCCATGACCTATCCCTTGTGTCAGCTTATTCATTTTTGCCTTTTTGTGACATACAGGTCTCATGAAGGCTGGAGGCAGAATTTTCCATTCCTTGCAGCACCCGGTAGCCACTCTGGAAGGCTTCCAGCTTTGTATTTGGCAAGGAACCTACGTGATCCAGTCAGTCGAGAGAGGGCTGCAGCTGTTTGTCATCTGGAGACTATCCAACTGGTGCATGCTGCAGTTCACACTGTGCATGCCAGATCAGAAGTCTGGCAGAGGCATTGCCACATCCATGTGCATGGATGTCTGCTGGGGCATGGGTGCTCTATGAGGTTTAATACTGCTTCTGCCAGTTTCTCAGGCACCTGAATGGTCTGATTTTCCTTGGCCTTACTCATTTTGTTAGGATTAATAAAAAATATATTCCCCAGGTCAAAACAACAGGAACAGTTTCAGAGGTAAGCGGGGAGGAATAACTTCCTTCCTTTGTAGTGTGGCTTGCAGATCACTTTCTCAGATGCTCACCTTAATTCTGTTTTCCTGGAGGGTCCCAGGGCTTTGATCTTGCTCCAGTCCTCTTTAGATATGACTGTGAGATTTGAGATTGTTGGTTCTGAATTACCATCTTTCATTTATTCTGGGAGAATGCAATTTATGACTTTTTAGTATGAAGTACTGGAAATTCACTTTCCAGAAAGAATGCCTTGCTCACGGTTCCTTGTTGGTTGCATGAAATGAAACTTGTCCAAGCAGGCAAGTCCTTAAATACCTGTATTTCTGTACTGCTGGCTCTACCTGTCAATAGAAAACTCCTTCTAAGACATGTTCTAAAATTCTTGTGTAACTTAAGGGAAAGGTTTCATTCTCTCCTCATAACTCCTGCAAGTCATTCCAGTGAAAACCAGGGGTTTGAGAAGGTGGTTCTACCCACAAGGTTATACATTTGAAAATGGCAAATCCTGTGACTGGAGTCATGTGAGAGAAATGACTTCACAAAGATATCAATTTTATAGAATTATTTTCCAGAGATGTATAAAATACTCAGTGAACATGAATTCAGATTTTTCTGTAAGCTGGAACATCAAGTTTTTGTGTGATTCCCCTCCCACACCCTGCTTGGAAATCCAATTAATTGGATAATCCAATAACTATCCAACAAAATCAATTCATCTTGCTGGTTGTGGTGCTGAATTAGGATTATGACTGAGGTGTTGTAGTATTCTAGCACTAAGAAAGAAAAAGCCCAAATTTGGTTGGAGGGGAAAGAATTTCTTTGAAGTGAGGGAAGCTCATTGAACCCCTGTGCTCTTCAACTGCAAATTTGTTATTGTATATGACCAGTCTGCCAGCAAGGTCCAGTGTGTAATGTTCCTTCAATCCATCAGGTTTACATCTCCTCCTGTGAAAATACAGTTGGACAGTAGTTTGCTCCTTGTGACCTTTGCATAGGCTTCCTATGTGACACTGATGTGTAGGGCCCAGCACAAGTGAGCTATTGTCCTTGCTTGCTGGACGAGTCCTTCCCGTCAGAGCATGGTAAGTGTTCTGCTGGCTGCCAAAATTCCCCTTCCCCCCACACCTCCTCTCTCCCTGATTCAAAACAAAGAGCACCAGGATTCAGTATTTTCATAACTTTTGGGACCACTTGTGTGGAGAGAAAGGGTGAGAGAGGGTGGATGCAGGGCAGCCACAGCCAGTGGGTTTGTGCCGGTTGATTTATGCCTTGGAGCTTCTCTCACTGTATAGACCTGAAAATGCTGGTGCTGCTGTGCCAGCTTTTCCATGTAGGAGAAGTGTCTGCTCTGCCCTGTGTGGCAGGCATGAAAGCAGCTGAGGGGTCAGGTGAGTGAGTGCCAGAAGACATCTGGGGTCACAGACTGTCTGGAAAGCAAGCAGCAAGTTTGGTGCTCGCTTTTTTATGTTCTGTATTAAAAGACTGAAAACCCAGGAGATCTTGAACTTCCTAGTCCTTTAAACTTGAAGATCCATGTGGATACTGGATGAAATCCTAGCTGCTCTATAATTTCAACGAAATCAAAGTTTTAATTTGCAAGGATGAATAAAACCAAGAAAATAGTTGTGGTTTTGGGAATATTAAAAGAGCATTCATTGTTTGACTTACTAGATTTCCTAAATTGGAAAGAGGACAACAACAGGAGCTTTTCTTTTACTCCTAGGCCAGATAGTACACAGCAGACTGCAGAAATCTAAACTCATAGCTAACAAACAGCATGCGTGTGAAGTATTTTTCATGTTCTTCTCTAAAGGTTTATTTCAATTTCCACAACCATTCTTGCTACTTCTCCAAGTACTTTACAAAATCGAAAAACAACTGTTCTATGTGATTTCTCACCCTGCATATAAAGATACAGCATGTTTAGAATAAATATTGTACAATTTGGAAGCACTTCTAACTGAACAAATATTAATAGATTTTTTCACAATTTTTCAAATTTTACTTTTTCCATCTCTAATTAGTTTTTCTAAAGAGCAGATATTTTTCTGTAAAATGTTGAAATGTGTTTAAGAAATACATTACTAAAGTATGCTACTTTGAATAATATACCATCAAAACAGTGCTCTGTTTTTTAAATTGTTTGGTTCTTGTCAAATGGCTGAAAACAGCTTCAAGTTCATCAGAGAAGAAATTGTCCCTGTTTTTTGGGAGACAATTTAATGTATTATTTTGTGACAGAGATCTGAGATTCCTTAAGTTCTGCACCTTATGTTGAAATATAAATAGGTGTTTTCTAAAAGTCTTATGTATTTCTATGGAGGCACTTGTGGCAAAACTGGCTATTGTACTGCGACATCATGAAGAATACCACAGCTTTCATGCAGTCTCATCCAAAAATTGAAGGCCTGGCATTTTGCCTTCCTGTGAAAGAATGGATGGAGGTTTTGCTAACATTGTCTTGAGAAAAAGAATGTTATACAAAGAAATTTAACCAGTATAATCTGAGAGCAAGTTTGGAGCTCTTGATATTTTGTCATTCATTCATTGCACAGTCAATGCTTGGTATAAGCTAACAAATATATAACACAATGAAATCATATCAGAACTCTGAGTTGTGAGCCTAATTCCTTCTAAAGCCACTGTAGAAACAAAGCATTGAAGCAGGGCTGTGTAGTTTATTTTCTTTAGCTTTATGAGACCTGCACTTTCAATTCAGGTCTGTCTTTGCGAAGATGAAAACTGTGAAACAAGGCAGGGCTGCCCTGGTATCTCATGACTCATCTGATTTTAAAAGGCAAGGAGCCCAGCGTAGTAGATTACTAGTTCACTCATGTTGTATTTACTAACATGTAGGAATGCATTAATCTCATAAATGGAGTTGTCCATTTTGTAGGAAACCAAAAAATTTTTATAAAATAATTAGCTGTATATAAATAGTCCATCTCTGGTGCACCAAATAGCCTTCTGTAAAACCCAAGCTGTGTTTCTAACCCTGTGATTTTAAATTGTTCTCAAATCCTTGGTAGACAATGTCCTTCATTTTATGTGGTCCCAAGGACTAGGAAACAGATTTCAGTGAGAAAGTTTCCCCCCTTTCTACTATTGAAAATATAGAATCTAACTATAGGGTTGAAGTAAAAATAGTAGCATAGCAAGTGCCATGAATATGGTCATTCTCTGTGGATGAATGTAACTGTGTTTTCTTTATAACACAAGAGCAAGTACTTAGCATGCTATATCCATAATGGCTGCATTTATTCCCTGTGTTATGAGCTTTGCTATATCAGGTGTTTGCAGGAGACAGAATGCTTTAAAAAAAGAAAAGAAGCTACAAATAAAAATTATAAGTGCTGGCACAGTGCAAAAAGGAAAAAGAGCATTTTGCTATGGTGTTTTACATCTCAGCATGGATCATTTTGTAAGTTGAAACTGTAGTTTCAACTAAAACTTGAAAAATTCACAAATTCTGTCTTTGGTCTCTATAGTGCAAGTTCAAAATGATCATTTATTGTCAATGAAGCTGCTGTGACATTTGCATTAAAATAAATTACTTGTAATGACTAACATGCTAGCAGGCCCATTAAATTTCCAACAACTCACAAAGTTCTACTGTGATCACAAGTGGATTGTGGCGAATTTTGTGCCTTTCCTTGTTTGTGGTGTCCAAGGCTTGGGATATTTTCATTCCCTCATGCCATCAGTCGCTGGGGCCATACAGAGCAATGGCAGGCAGTGTGTGAACACCAGACCGCTGGTGGTTCAGCCACAGCTGTGCCTCATGGCTGAACCTTGCTTTTCTGGGACCACTTCCCTAATCTCCAAGTCCTTTACTATGAGCAACACGGATATGAAGAGATTAAATGAGAAAATTGGGAAAATGAGAAAAGACTCTGGGTGACAGTGTGAGAGGGTTTGTCAAGTCTGAGGTTTCAGTCTGAAGTTTTTACCAGCATGCTAGGCTGCATCTCAGCCATCTGCTCTAGGAAATCTTTTCAGCTTAGGTGACCTAAACTGCTAGACTCTGGATTTGCAGGCTTATAGGTTGCCTTGAAGTGGCATTATGCCAGAGGATGATGTTGCTGAGGAAACGTCTACAGAAGTTTCCTGGAAGATGGTGAGTGTTCTGCTTTCATCTCTGTGAGGCACAGCTCTAGGGTGTGTGGATGAAATAGAGGATTTGTGTGGTTAATCACTCTAACACACCAGCAAACATTTCTTCCCTAACAATATAGCTTTTTCTACCTTCTGGTGTTTCAAGACAAGATTTTCACACTCAAAAGTCATGCAATATTTATACTGCATTTGAGCAAACAAAACCATAACATTTTCCACATTATCAGAAAGGCAGAGCTGGGACTAAAAAGTCCTCTCAGTGCATCTTATTGAAACATTAGGGATAAAAGCATAGAGAACAAGTCAGAAAATAGAAATGGAAGTATTGTAATTATTCGTTCAGCCTCACGGTATGTTCTTACCGTGCCTCTCTATCTCCTCATATTGATGGTCAATGGTTTGTTTTTGAAGATAACAAGCTGTTCCTTTTGAAAAGATAAAAAAAGAATGGACTTGTTAGGTCAGAGAGAAGGAAAAGAGATGTTATAGAGGATGAATAAAAAATGTACTGGGCAAAGTAGGTCATTCTGGTCTCCTCTTTAAATAAGCTCATAATGCTGGGGTCAGTTAAATTGAAGGGTGGAAAAAGCATGAAATTACATAAATCGAAAGTATTAAATAGTACCATGAAATTAGCCTTTGAATTTTGCTGCTGCAAGCGTCGCTGTGAAAACAAGCATTGCAGATTTGAAAAGAGTCTGATATTACCATAAGAAAAGGAAGCATCCATCATCATTGCAAAATGGGATAAAATTTCTATGACAGCATTCTTCATGCTTGAGAGTGCAAATTCCTTAGGTTAAGGAACTAAGTAAGGTTAAGAAAACTGCCAGTGGAAGCAAGGTGTCTCAAAGAATTGCAAGAGCTGTGTGGCTTGGCAGTGTTTGGTAGAGCCTGTGCAAGGTCCCAGACCAAAGCCATACTGTTCTGAGAAGGAAACTGATAGTCCTATGCTTGGTTTTCTCAATCCTCAAAATGCCTGATTTTAATTCTTGCCCAGTCTTGATATTTTGTATGAAAGCTGGAGAAGTGATTTGATCTGTGGTCAGCCCTGCTTTCTGAGCCCCCCCAAGGATCTTAGGGACAAACTCCTGTAACCATCTCTACTTCCAGGGAGCAGAATCTCACCCACATTCAGCCGTTTATTCTGTCCTGAAGCTTTGTGTTCACCACTTAAGTCATTCATGGCAGGTTTGACTCATTGGTTGTTACAACGTGGCATTTAATAC
>VXBI01001809.1:1169630-1188663 GCA_013397375.1 Toxostoma redivivum | reverse complement strand
GACAGCCGGCCCAGGGCCGCTTTGCGCACGGTCAGTGCCATCGGGGGATCAGCGGTGAGGTTTCCCTGGCTGGGCAAGAGCAAAGCTGATGAGAGGGCAGAGACACACTCCCATGAAACAAAGAGTGGTAGACAGTCCATTAGGAGCCATAAAGGCAGGAGAAAGTAGGATTTCAACTCACCGGTGTGGTCAAAATCTTGTGTTTGAGTAGTAAGAATGAAAGAAACGCTGATTCAATAGAATGAATTAAAAGCCCAGCATGTTTTTAAAGCGCGACTTTTACGGTCTCTTCCACACTGGTGAGGATGAAAGATCCATATAAAGATAAGTTGTTGGATCACTGAGAATAACAAAGAAAATGGGGGGAATTTTGCTGCAAATAACTGTAGTTTATAGAAGACACATGGAGTACCTGTTAAAGAAAATGTAGGTAAAAATACAATGCCAATGTGGGAAGAATGGATAGCCCCTTTGATAGATTTATGCTGAATTTACTAAAAAGGAGCAAAAGTGTTCCAAACCTCACTTATTCGCAGCCTCTCTGAGAGCAAAATGAACGAGTGGGCTGTAGACAAATAAAACCAGCTGACATTTGAACGTGTGAGAGCTACTCTAAATCCTTGTTAATGTTTCAGAAACACGGGGAGCCTTTTGAAAAAGGGCTGTATTAAACCACACACACTTTGTATTCTCTGGCTGAAAGGCAAACAAGCATTTTCCTTTGTCTCTTTTTCATACCCGCACCAAATCTGACAGTAGTTGTGTGATAGAGTCTGGAGGTAGAAAAGACTTTGTCCAAGGCTGGATTATTCTCTTCAGTCTGGTTACTGGTGTTCTCTCCCTTGAACTTCCCATCCCCCATAACATGTCCCACTTAAAGTCTCGAATTTATTTCTGATGAGAATATGCAGAGGTGAATGTGTCTGTGTGCTTACATGCTGTACATCTCTTGTTGAAAACACTTTCCATTAACTACAGGCAAGCCCCCAAATCTGTTCTGTGAATCTTCACTCCTATAATAAATGCAACTTCAACTTTACAAACATCTATTTAATAAAATCTCTGGTCTCTTTTCAGAAGTGACTTCAAAGGTAGAGTTGAGCAACTGACTTTTGAAGGGTATGAGTATGATATTAAAGCAAAACCTACTGCTTTATTACACACTTACTTTTCTTACTGTGTATTCTTGCTACACCTGAAGTACACTGGTAATAAACTAATTTATTTAAATGTTAAAAAATGTAGTTTGGCTATTATTCTAAAGTATTTGCTTTCCAGATGAAAACCTGACTCTATTTGAGTTAGTAAGAATTTTACTTTTGGCATTTGATTGTAGAATAGTTTGGCTATTATTCTAAAACCTTTGCTTTCAAGAGGAAAACTTGGCTCCATTTGAGTTAGGGAGAATGAAATTATGGGCTTCTGAGGCTTCAGACTGAGGTTACAGTCTTAAATCCTGTCTTCTTGCAACATTCCCTGAAAGTAAAATGCAAGAAGGTATGAGGTGGAAAGGGAATTCAACCACAAAAACCAAACAGTGAAGGAAAGTAACACAATGGGAAATAAAGACTAAAAAAAAGGTGTCGCTACCTTTGTTAATGTGTACTACTTCTGGCAGTTTAAAATACATTTTAAATGTAATTTTAAAGTACACTTTTAGAGCTATGGAGAAGCTGGAGATAGAAATAGCTGGAAAATACTGAAAAGGGCTTTAAGGGAAGTAGGGATAGTGGGGCGGATACAGGTCCATTGGTGTCTCTTTGATCCGTCAATTTAAATTGTACTGTGTTACAGGGCATACTGGAGGGAGGACTGGAATTCTGTCATGCTGGCAGCTAGGGAGGGATGAAAACACTGTAGTCGAGCCTGGAAGTTACCCATGTGGTAAGTCTACTTTCCTGACAAGATGGAGCTATCAAACTTGCACCCAGCTAAGCAAAGGATTTGTGACAAAGA
This sequence comes from Toxostoma redivivum, assembly GCA_013397375.1. Lineage (NCBI taxonomy): Eukaryota > Metazoa > Chordata > Aves > Passeriformes > Mimidae > Toxostoma > Toxostoma redivivum. Next base: position 1,186,707 of record VXBI01001809.1, on the reverse strand, counting down.
AAAGCAGAGTTTCTTTTCCTTCTCTTCTTGGAACAAAAAAAAGAAATTGCCAACACCAAGGGCAGCTTGGTAGTGATAACAGCTTTGGATGGAACAGAAGAGGGCAAACTGAGATATGCTTTCCTTCCTAATGAATCAAGTTGTGGGATTTATCTCAGCATCCTACATTTTACAAGGAACACAGGCTGCCGAAACAGAGGCAATTCTACACAGTGTGGAAACAAGAAAGGCTTAATTTAAAGTGAGTGGGCAGGCAGCCTACGTTTGGTTACCTAGACTTTAGAACATGCCACATATTGGGAAGAACAGAAAAAGGGCATTAGCTTCTTATAAGCATAAAAACTTATAAGTTTTATACCTTTGAGTTGTCCCAGCTCTCACCTTCATGAGAAGGTTGCATTGGCTTGAATAAACAATCCTTGCTGCACATTTGTTAGAGACATAACAGTTTAGAAATAGGAGTTTAAAAAAGGTTTGCATTTTCTAGTTTAAATCATACCCATTAATGATAAACTAGACTAAGTGTGTTCATGCTGGCATTTTCTCTGTTACAACTCATTAAAAAAGATTGAAGTTAATTGAGTGCAATGTCCTTTTCAAGATCTGGTCTCCATTTCTTTTAACTCCCACAGAGACCTTGTCAGATGAAGGACAGTGAAAGTGGCCCTGCTGATTATGTTCTAGATTAGGTTTGTGGTCTAAAAGAATGAATGTGATATAATCCATGCATGAGTGCCATGGCTAGTTAACCTTAACTAACCACTCTGTGCAGTCAGGAGTTTTACAGTGGTGACAGAGACCTGATAACCTGAGAATTTCCCACTCCTAGAGGTTGCTTATTCGAGTTGTGCTGGGCTTTGCACTATCAGACAGGCTGCTGTTGGTACCTGAGACAGTTTTGTTACAATGAACTGGTGCTTGACATTGCCTGGGAGTGTATTCAGAGGTAATTTTCTTACTAAACTGAAGTACAAGTGGCTTTAGAAGGGATGGACTTTGCAATTAAGAATCTTGACATTGTCTTCAAAATACTTAGGGATGCTGCATTACCATAACTGAATAATTTTATTTGAATTTGTGTCAATGGCAATGAACTTTTATAAAGTGGTTAAATTAAGTGAAAGAATGGCACTTAGAGAATTTCTGTCTTCTGCTATTATTCTGTTATTCTATGCAGGAGGACAGGAATACAGGTTAAATATTCTTTTCTGTTTTGTAGAATCGAGAGACATTTAAATATGGGTTTTCTTTGGAAGCAGCTAAAGGAAAATAGGTGTATAATAGACAATTTATCAACAGATCAACTCTCCATAGAAGCCTTTAGGAACCATACTGATAAATAACATCAGAGCACTCAGGTATGAGGTAAACTCATCAGGTATTACAAACCTGATGAGTCCACTCCTTAGTATAGTCTTGGAATGACTGCTATACTTTTGTTCATAGGTTTCTCTATATGTATGGAATTCTTAGAGCTAGTCAGGAGAAAACAATCTTTAAAGGCTCTGCAGCAGGCACCATTGTGAAGAAAAGATTGTTCTATCTTGAGATTCTGCCTTAAGACACATGTGGCAATATGGTTTCAAACTTTTTGGCCAAGTGTTCTGAAAAAAAAGCATTTCTCATGACAAATAAGAGGTGTATATAACTGGATAAGCAAATTTGTGTCTGGACTTTGTCGCAGATGTCTTTACCCCTGCTAACACACATAAAGAGACAATATAAGATATTTCCTATATTGAACTAAGAGGATTTTTATTTGAGTGAAAATACAGCCTTTTATTAGGCAAGAGATTCCTCTATCTTTTCTGTTCTCCTGAAAATTTCATGCTAGGGAAATATGAAGATGGCAATTTAAAAATTTCTTGTGCCTCCTACACAAATCATGTGTATTTACTTTCTGTACAAATGATTTGTTGGTAGTAACACATTGCACTTGTATTGCACATTTCTCCATCCTTCTCTGAACTTCTGTACTTTACAGTAGTTAAAGATCTCAGCCTTCCTTCATGTAACCAGTATTTTTGAGTTGTTTTGCAGGTGGGCATAATAAGATATGTGGAGGCTGGATAATTTGTCCCAAGACTAAGAGCAAGTCTTTAGCAACTGTAAATCTAGCATTTGGATTTCTGACTATAACCACTCAAACATATGGAATTTGTGAATTTGCATTTGATTGTACTTCTAATTTAAAAGGCAAACATTTTAGTTCCCAGAATCTCAAACTTGTCTTAGTGTACTTGGGCTTAGATACAGTCTCACTTTTTTTGCTCCAAGGGTAGGTGACGTATTCCAAATGAAAGATTTTACGTCATAAAATCGTGGAATCATAGAATCATTGAGGTTGGAAAAGACCATCGAGGTCAGAAAAGATTAAGTCCAACCACCAACTGAGCACTGCCAACTCCATTGTATATTCAATATCTAGTACATATTATTTGCAATAATTGGAGACTCAGTAATTAGTTTTTACAATGCTGAGAAGAAAGAAAAATTATATTTATTTTGAAACACTGCTAGAAATCTTCCAAATCAGCACTGCTCTATAGGAGCTACTGCCCATAAAAGATAGCAGGTCCCCAATATTTATTTGTAACAACTGGCATTTGCCATATATACACATGTGAAAATATTGAGAAGAAAAGGGTACTTCTGAAAGAGTACATTCAGTACAATGGTGTCCTGTGTGACTTCCCAAACAACTCCTGGCTGCAGACATTCTGCAGTGAACTATTATTATATCTTCTGGGAGGAAAGGGAACATTACGTAGAATATCGTACTGGAGGTAGGTGAAGCAGAAACTACGGAGTTGTTAATTTATCTGTCAGCTGCACTGGCATGAAAACTGTCTTTCCTCCTCCTCTCTTTCTCACCCTTAACATTGCCTCATAATTATCAGGTCATTTTACCATCTGTGCTTGGAATGATATTTTGATTGTCCTCCTTCAAATTCAGATGCCTCAATAGCTTTGAAGCTATATAATTAGGTAGCATGTACTTCTTAGCTTTATGCAACTTGAATGCTGAAAAATGCTGAAAAGACTGGAAAATATGAATAGTGAAAAATACTGGCATTACAGAATTCTGTAAGTCCTGAAACATTAAAAAGCCCAGGAATACAGTCCAGGTATGGTGAAATATGTCAGAGGAGGAAAACAAGGGGAGCCCCAAAAGCATATTTAATGCAAACATCCTTAGGTCTTACAAGCAGGCAACACTACAGCAAGATCACACCACCTGTCTGTCAACAACTCCTAAAAAAAGTGGAAGCATGTGAGCTGGGCTATGAGAGGGAAATGTTTCAGTTGAGAAACAGAGAATTGCCAGAGCCCTGAGGGCACTGCTGGCCCTGCCTGCACCTGCCCAGGGCTCCCCAGCCCTGCCCACAGCAAGGTCCCATGTCAGCCCCTGCCCCAGTGATGGCACAGCAGAGCTGGTCTCCAGCTCCCCACAGCTCTGCCTGGCCATGGGCTCTTCCAAACCATACCCACATCCTGGGTCTGGGGCTGCCCAGAGTGACCCTAATGCTCCCAGCCCAAAGGGAGCTGCCTTCTCCTGCTCCCTGACACTACAGGTCTGCTTGTCCTCTCCAGCTTGGTCAATCTCTTCCCTTGGCTGACACAGTGAAGGCACACACAGCCTGGCAGCTCAAACCAGAGGCAAGTGGCTACAATGCCAGAAGAGGCAGGGTGGCAGGAGCTTGCAGGTACCAGAAGTTGCATTGTAGCCATAAATATGGAAATAAAATGCCAAAAAAATAATCTGAACTCAAACCCCCATATTTGTGATTAACATCCCACTTGAATTTTACTGTTCCACTGTAAATGTTTACTGTATCCACTGAGTTATTTTGACCAATATTAACTTTACAAGAGTTGACTACAAAATTTTGATTGAGGAAAGAACTCATCATGAGAATTTCATAATTTTGTCATTTCATCATGTGATGGAAGTTGTGGGATCCATATATTTTCACTGAAAGGTCATCTCATGTAATGTTCGGTTGGGGAGGTCCTTCCTTTAAATGTGATCCTTTAAACATATTCATTTAATTTAAACATTTTAAAGAACAACCTGTAAAGCTGTAAAACTCTTTATGAAGAGAATGTATGGAAAATAGTTTGTCTAAAGAAAGAAAAAATTGTTGAAGATGCCCACTAATGTTTTCATTCAGGGCACACCAAGAATTGTTTTCACCTGATATCCATGTTGGTAGTGCTGTTTCACAGAGCATGACAGTGCAGGAAGGACACATGATACAGTTAAAGAACATTTTCGATTACAGTTCAGCTTTTTCTCTTTGGCACTGGTAGGCAGAGTTATCTGAATGTGATGTCTGAGCTATCCTTATAGTACATGATCTGAATGCAGTAACATTTTTCCATTTTAGAGCAAATACCTAATGTTTTGGAAGTCAGGTGGCACATAGTCTTCACTCATTGCTCTCTTAAACGTGGTGATTTCAGGCATGACACTAGTGGCTGAGACAAAGACGTGCAATTTTTTTCACTTTATTTTTCTTTGGACTGGTTAAAATTCCCTTCATAAGCAAATAACACGCCCCATATCCCCTGCCAGTGTGAAAATGTCCTTATCTCTTGATAGGCTGTTCTACTGTTGAAGAAACAAAAAACCCCAACCTGGTAGCAATATATTAGGGAAAAAAAAGGACTTTCAGCTGCTGTGTTACTGTCCAAAGAGGTTAGCACATGAAAACTGAGCAGGAGCAGACAAGCAGAGTAGAAAATACCTTTACCCCTTGAGAGCCTGTTAAATTGTTTTTCTTCCTGAGTAGTCAATCAATGGATGTCAACTTGTTAACCAAGTGATGGCTTTCTCTGTAATTTTTAGGACTATTAAAAGTGTTTCACATATCCTCCAACCTCTGTGTGACTGTAGGAGGAGGATAATCCTTTGTGGTAACTTTTAGCTCAGCTATATGTTCAGCTGAAGTATAGTAGGTAAGTTCTCCAGGTAAAAAAATCAATTCAGATTCATTACCAGCTCGTTATTCTATTATCAGTTCAATTATCTTGCTAAACTCTAAATGTTTGTTTGTTTGTTTGTTTGTTTGTTTTCCCAGCTCAGATAGTGTCCTGTTTTCCTGCCCACAACTTGTGCCTGACATACCAGACAAGCATTTCTTCTTTGAGTATTTTTGAATCTGGGCTCCAAAGAGCAGAATCTTTCCTTATTCTAAGACACCAAAAAAGAGCTTTGGGACCTTTTCCCTGGAAATTAATTACAATTTTCTGCCCTCTATTAATGCAAAACTTAGGAGTGGAGATCCATATGAACTGTCAAGTGTAGTTTTTCTAAGTAACATCTTCATTAATATGGAAGTATTTTGGTGTAATACCATTTTGCATTCTGTCATGCAGCTATCACTGGATACAAACAAGTGACTACATTTAAAAATATTGTTGTTTTGAAGAAAATACAAAATTTGTCTGCATATACTTTGGTCAAATTTTGTCAAATTGGTTGATATATCTGATAGAATTAGATCATCCATGCACCATGGGAACTGTTTCCATAGCAAAAAATCTCTTAGCTCAGAGACTGTTCTCCTGGATTAAATCCAAGGATTTAAACTGATAATCTAGAGCTTTCTCTAGCAGCTAGAAAGGTCAATACTTATGAGGGAGTTGCCATACAGCTCTCTGAAGGTTGTACCATCCCACCACTGGAATATATTCTTACTCTCAAGAACAAGAGAAGTGCCACGATGTTTCCTTTCATTTCACACATCTTTGATGTTGCAAATGCCAACAGGTGTTTAAATGCAGAGCTACATTGTGCCAGTATCTTCAGCTATCTGCCAGAAATACAGATAACTGATATTGTAATAGAGTCTTCCTCTGTAATGCCTCAAAAACCCTCCAGTTTCTCTACTGTAGAGAAACTACTTTTGACCCATCTAATGAGGGTAGAGAGTAAAAAGATAAATCAATAGTCTTTCACAATAGACACACCAATACCTGTTTGAAAACTGATTAAAAAAGAGTCATGGGTCTTGAATATTTGTGAATCAGTATATTAATATAGCAGAGAAAGGACAATGATTAGGATTTGTAAAGGGTCAAATGAAAAATATATGTTATTTCCTAAATACCTCTCTAAAAAAAGGAAATAAAAACTGTATTGAATTGAATAACCTTTGAGTAGAATTTACTTTATGGCCTAAAGACATCATGAAGTGATTTATTTTTCCCAGGAAATTGGACAGTACTTCCTAAAACTTCATCCTGGTTCAGTAGTGAAATAGGTGCAGTGATTAAATAGGAAAAAGCAATATGTAACAAGAAAAGAAAGGACAAGTATATACCAGTGAATACACATATTCCACACCTCATAAATTCTGAGTTGTAAGAGAATTTAAAACCATCAGGAATAAATTAATGACTTGCAAGCCTAAGCACAAAAGAGTTTAAATACATTGAGTACAGTATAAATCCTAGCTGCAGCAAAGAGGCACTGCTTGATGGTTAAATTATTAATAATAACGCAGAATTAATGTATGTGTTCAATAGCAAAATCTGTTCTGTATTTGTAAGAAAGAAGAATCAGCATTATGACCTAATACCTCAAGAGAACTGGGAATCATTTGAGCAGTGATCAAGGAGAACCATGAACAATATCTAGTAACAGATAAAGAAAATGTTAATCATCATTGCCAGAGAAACTGTATCCTGACCTTTCATGATTTTAGATGAAAAATGGATCTCTGCAAAGTTTATGGAAAAGTCAAATACTGTTCCATATTATGTATTACAAAGGCAAGGTAGCTGATCCAGGTAAGGTTGTTGGTCTGACAAGTCCTAGGGAAGACAGAGGAGTGGTTTACACAGGGTACAATTAGAAAAGAAATTTGAAGATTGGACTGGAAGTAAAAAGAAAGTTTGCCAGTATGGTTGGTGAAAAAAGGTACATCAAAAGATTTAAATTAAATGTATTTGACACTTATTCACGAGCATAAGCGACTCCTCTTGGAGCTGGGTTGATTGCCATGTAGGTGCAATATATTCCAACTTTTTAGAAGTACAATAAACAATTTCATTTTGCTCAGTATTCTGAATAGCGCAAATCAAGAAGAGTTGTATGTGATATCACTAAAGTGCAAACTCACAGGTCAAGACACTAACAGATGAACAAAGGAAATGGGGGTTATTAGGAAATTGAAATTAATAGGAACCATCTAAGCAAGGCTCCATAGATATCTATAATAAGCCTGATCTACTGAACTGAACCACTGCAAAAAGCATAGGAACAATGAATTAAAGAGAATCATTTGGGTGGATTAAGTTCAATATGATAGCTGTAAATGGATAATTTATAACATCTAAGACAAGTGTCCTCTATTTGCTAGGATCCACAATAAATGTGGAAGGAACCATCAGCTGAAGTGGTTTAGTAGGAGATAGTGATTAGTCCTGTTCCCATTACCAGAGGCTGCTCGAACTCCCAATGATAGAATCATTGAAATGGATCTTAGGGATCATCTACTCCCAACCACTCCAGCCATGTGCAGGGACACCTCCCACTAGACCAAGCTGCTCAAGGCCTTATCCAACCTGACTCTAAAGACCACCAGGGTCTGGGTAACCAACACCTTCCTGGGAAATCTGTCCCAGTGTAACCACCCTCACAGTAAAAAATTTCTTCCTAATATCTAACCAAAATTTCCTGTCCTTCAATTTGCACTCATTGCTCCTTGTTCTATCACTACATTGCCTGATGAAGAGTCCCTCTCTGGCTTCCCTGTAGGCTCCTTTTAGATACTGGAAGCTTGTATGATCATCCATTGCATATAAAATACCAATATGAAAGAAAAATCACTAGATGTAAAAAGATGCCAGAGTATTTTTTCGTGAATATTTACCATGCTGTTGGAAGGAAGTGGCTGGAACCCGAGGCTAAGAATATGACGGATTTTGACTGATCTTGCTGCTATCCCTACGATGATCCTGCACAAATTACATCATCTTCCTCAGCTTAAGTTTCCCTGTCTAGAAAAGAGGTATAATGATACTCACCATTATCAAAGGGCACTTAATGAATAGTGAAAAGTGCCAGCTTGTCTTACTGGCTCTGTATTATCTTAACTACAGCCCTGTGTGATGGATGGAGCCGGTAACTGCTCTAAAATATAATTCTGATAAAGAAACAGACCAACAGAACACTTGATGAATGTAAAAGTGAGACTCAACCAGCTTCTAAGCACACCTGGAAGAACTTCACTGGGTTAGAAATTCGTAGAATCAGTTCCACCATTTTTTTAACCCTTTGTGAACTCAATTTAATTACTGAGTTTACATGAATGTGTTTGGACAGTCATTGTCTGAGAAACATTTTAGCTTTAAAAACTTAAAAACCTGTTCTGCTATATTTCAGAATCTTCTCTATATCCCTCAATTTGATTCTGATAAAATGTCAGACATTTGTATTTTAAACTGATTTATTAAGAAGGCTGTTCTGACCCACGGAAATGATTTCCTTCAATCTCCTGCCATCTAGCGTCAGAAATAACACACTTGCACTTCCTACAGCTGATGCGAGCTCTGGCAGCTTTAAATTGTACATTGCAAAAACTATAAAATATCCCAAATAATTTTTTGTCAGTGCTTAGCATGTTAGCACGATAAAAATATGTGTATGTTCATATATGCATATATTTGCATGTATGAAAAAGTATCTTTTCTCTATTTATTGATTCCATGCTTCAGTCTTTGGGATCTGTTGGCATTGAAACAAGGTGCAGGTTTGTGCCTGGGCAAAGTATAGTTTAAGAAAACCCTCTACAGTCAATGAAGAAAGCATCATGTTTTTGTGTATATTTTGGGGCTTAATCTGAAATATATTAATCATTGCTCAGTAAAATGTACTCTGCTAGCTTCTTCATTGTCTTGGTGGTGTATTGAGACATTCTGTTGTTGCAGCAGCCTGGGTGAAGGTTTTGGAAGGCTTCCACATCAGCTCCTAGCAGACCAGCTTCCTCACTTGAAAGACTGGCTTGCCAGAAAGAAAGGGAGGCAGGCAGGAAACTCCTGAGAAACTTTAGTGTGGCCAGTGTTTCCTTTAGTGCATCCTATTAGAATTTCCCATCCCTCTGTGTATTTGTTCACTCTAATCGTCCATTAGTTCTCAGGTCTTCTAGTCATCTATGACTGCATCTCTTTTTCCTGACTCTTTGCAGTGAGTGAATCCTTTGCAGATTCCTTTCAAGTTCCTCTGTCTTTTATCCTAGCTGGCTTTTCCAATTGCCTCCTGAGCTCTCAACCTCAGGAGGTTACATTCCATTCAACATAGTTTTTTTCTTAAACAGTTACCTGGATGCTTTTTATTTTAGCATTTAATATAATAGTGTGATATACTGTAATTAATTAATACAAATACAATTTAATATAATAGACTTTAAACACATTGTAAATGCAGATGATTTTTCAGATATGCATCCCCACCTTACTTGGCATTATAAATGAAACCAGTGAAAATACCTGAGATTAGGGAAAAAGATTTGTCAATGTACCCAAGAACACCGGTAAAATTGCTCAAACTACCCTTTGATCTTAGCAAATAAAGGTTGGCACTTACTGCTTTCAAAATGTGTCTTAGTGTCCAATGTCTCAGTGATAAATGGCAATTCAACTGTCTTACTCCTTTTCTTGGAGAGGAGGGTGTTTTTGTTCAGTTTAAGGCTCCATCCAAACCCACTAATTCTGTGCAAGGAAGTGATTAACTGGGAGTGTGTTGGGGGGTATCCGATATAAGATTGTAGTGGGAAACAATGTGGAGATAACAATATAGGAATTATAATATTTTCTACTCTTTTCCTTCCCTAGACTTCTTTATTTTAACATTTGTTGATACAATTGCTAAGGTAATGGGTATTCCTCCTGTCTGGGACCATTTGTGCAAGTAAGACTTGAAGTACAGTGAAGTGAGTAAAATGGAATTGTATAAGGATTTACAGGTTGTATTAAGAAAGTTGTTGGGAAAAGTCAGCCATGGAGCCATCTGAATTATTGCCACTATACCTGTATGTAAAGTTACTGTCTTGCTACCATCTTGTTTTCAGACCTAGTGTTTTCAAAATTCCTTATTCCCACAGCCAGCCCTGGGAGTTACAGATTTGAGCCAGAGTGTAACTATTACCTGAAATAGTTGATTTAAATTACATCTATGCAGCAGTGAAATTCTACAGTATGATCATTGCAGTTGTACCGTGACAACATTTGTATCCCACAGTAAAGAAACTGATTAATGACATGAAGTTTAGCTGTAAAAATTAATGTCCTGATAAGAGCACATAGAGAATACTCAACTAGATTAATACCCCTTCTCTTAAGAGTGTTAGATTTCAGGAGGTTCCTAACCCAACCTTCTGCTCTAAAGAGGCATACATATGAGGTGAGACCAGGGCTTTATCCAGTCTCATCTTGAAAATATATAAGGACAAATACTGTGCTTCCTCTCTGGGCAACCTCTTTCACTGTCACTCTCTTGAAAGTGAAAAAGATTTAATTGGTATGTTTGATCTTCTCTTGTGTCCATCTATCTGTTGTTTCTTGTGTTCCCACCATGCACTGCTGTATTAGCCTGTCTCTGTCTTTTCAGTAATCTCCTCATAGTTACTGGCAGCAGATTATTCAATCTCCTCCAAATCTGTCCTTCTCAAGGCAGAAAGTCCAGATTTCTCAGTCTCTTCTCATAGGAGTGTTCCAGTCTTTCAGCATTATGCTAGCCCTTCACTGGATGTCCACTGGTTTAATTATTGCATTTTCTGTATCAGGGCCCTAAAACTGGACATAGCATTCTAGATAATGACTGCCCTAAATCTGCTAGTACATGCTTGTTAGAAGAATCCAGGATGCTGCTTCCTTATGTACTTACTAAACTTTGGATTGACAGTCCTTTCAAGTTTGTTCCCACTGTTTCACTCTTATTTCAGGTCAGAGTCCAATGTCAAAACATGAAATAATATTGAAGAATATTTTTTAATTCTGGGGCAAGGTGACCTGGCATAGTGGTGAGACAAGCTCCCATGAAGTTTTGACAGACACAATGTTATAGATGAGCTCCTCTAACCCTACATATTTGGAAAATAACACATAATTTACTTCCCTTAAAATTTATCTCCCTTTGAGCTTTGTAGGTTTATACATACAGACAGATATATATCTATATTAAGACTAGATTGTAACACTTATGCCAGTCTGTAAGACTCTTGTGATGAGTAGGCACATGTCAATGTGCTTTTGTGTCAAGGAGGCTTTGTGGGAAAGAAATTAGAGAATTAATAGAGTCACGAATCTTCCCAACGCTTGTGATGGAAAGAACATGTAACAGGCAAAGATCACCCACAAATTATTCCTTCCCCTTCAGCAAGAAGAAATTGGAAGAAGTTTGTGTCTAGACTGAGTCACAGAGTCTTTTCCAGACTGCAGTTGGACCATGTATTTTATGTTCATCTCATTTCTTGAGCCTGTCTAAAGACTGACTAGGAGCAGCACTGTAGAAAAAACCAAGATCACTGCCAAGTGATATTTCTGGCCTGTGACTTTTTTACCTGCTCTTTATTTTCCACTTGTCACATGGATTTTCTTTGAACTGAGGTGCAAAATGGATAAACATTTGTGTTCAAACTAAACTTCAAAATCACAAAGAAAATGGAGGTAGGATGAACTTTCCATTAGTACAGTCCCTCAGTCTAGCAGCTGGAAGACTGATACCTTTTGCATATTCTGCCCAACTTGTTTACTTGAACTAAAACTCATTGTGCCCTATAAGTTATGTAAATAATGTCTGGCATTCAGAAACAGGGTATGCCTCTTGGATTCCATGGAAAAGGCATAGTGAGCTTTTGAAAAGGTGCCACAAAATCTTTGATTAATTTCCAAGCACATGCAGATAAATCTATTTCCCTTAAATTAAAATGATGGCAAATGAGAGTACTTAGTACCTCATTTAGCCTGGGTGTAAATAAGACCCTGGTTAATTTTAAGACCGGTTTCAGTTCTATATAAGTATACATGCAATTTATTTTCTACATTCACATTTTTGCACATGAGAAACAAGTTGGTAAAAAGTTTTTCTGGAACTGCAATAATTGTCACTTGCAACCATTTTCTTATTCAAGAATATTTCGAAGTCCTGTGACACTTGAAGGAAAATCCTCAAAACAAAAAGAAACAAAATATCAAAATTGCTTTGGAGACCACATTGTCAGCTGCTGTAGGAACCTAAGATAATGTGCTGAGGAGGCAGCAACACCATGCTGTTTTCATACCTCACTGATATCTGTGAAATTAATTTTTTTAATCTTCTTAAAGAGCTTTGCCAAAGAATGGTTGTATTAATCCCTATATATTTCGTTTATCTTTTTATGGGAAATATAATTTGCTATAACCAGACTCTAAACAGGTTATTTGGGTTACTTGAGTAAGACTTCTATAGTAATTGTGGACCTTGAAATTCTAACTTAAGAAATATCAGTGATATTTGAACAGGACTCACCAGATGCTTTTGAAATGGCATTGTGTTACTCAGAGTCACTTTAGTTTGTATAATTGGTTGCTTTTTTTTTTCAGAAGAAATGGCACTAGCATTAGTAGCAAGTTAAGGGGTTTGTAGAGAAATGTAATAGCAGAGAAAGTAGAAATGATAGAAATTCTTCAGGGGTCACTAATGTGTTGACTCCTTTGTAATCTTATCTTCTTTGATGGAAAGTGATGGAGCAGGTTTCAGCTTTGAACATGATGAAAAGTCATTTTGCTAAGCTGTTTAATCAGTTCGAAGGACCTTAAAGAGATAAAAAGGTAACAAACAGACAGATGTTGTTACATGCTGAAAGCTTGTCAGAAAGAAAAAAAAATTAGCAATCAATGTATAAGAGATCTTAGGAATCCACTTATTGCCCAAATGGCAGAAGTAGGAACCCAAATGAGAAAAATTTGTCAAAGGTATGCCCATTTGCTTTATGTTCTGGTATGGCTGTGGAGAACACTGCAATGGTATTAGAGCTTCTAAGCATCATGGAAATATTTTAAGGTAATCCCATGAATGTAGGTATTCTTGCAAATACCTCTGCTATTATCATAAATCACTCAGACCACATCTAAAAATTCTTGCATTCCGTGGAGAGCTAATGCATGATGTGTACAAATGTGCACTACTTACTTTGCAGTAAGAGCTATTTTGATTCTCTGTCACATCAAGTTCCTTCATGGGAAACATTTAAGGTGCCTTAGGATGTGTGTGCATGGTTTGGAGCATAAGGATTTGCTAGCATGCCATTTAGGCTTGTATGGGTCAGCTCCTGGATAACATATGTGGGATCAGGATCTGGTCTGCTACATTTTATCCCATGATTAACCAGATTACTGTAAGGATTTCCATCCAGTTTTGTCACTTACCTATCAGAAGTGCCTGTGTTTCAAAATCAGTATATTCGTTTTGTGTTCTAAAGGCTGCTTAATTTCTTTACCTATAGGCACTTGCAGCAGAAAAATACAGTTCCACAATATTCAAAAAATAGTGCAAGGTTTGGGGAATGTATCTTGGATATTTACCACAATCAAAACATTATGAATAATGTATGCACCCAATCATGAAATGGCCACTGAGGGGTTTAATGAGCACATTTCACTTTAGTAGGGTAAAGCATTTTATTAAAGTTTTCATACACCATACTGTTTCTTTACCATAATGATAATTTCAAAATTATTTTCTTCCTCAAAACATATGGGAATTTCCATGCTATGATCATGAATAAGATTAAGAATATTCATTATATTGGTAGTACTTTGTTATATACATGAGTCAAAATATGGTAATGACTAAGCTGTTGCAGTTCAATAGGAGATTCGTTGTGGCTGTGACAGAGTGGAACAGTGTAAACCAGTAACCTGCTAGAAAGCAAAGGTAGCTGGGAATGAGTTCTGCAGTAGGGGATCCCACCACTGTCTGCAGTATAACTGGGATTAGTGGATGCAGTTAGTGGATTGTTCCCCACACTAGACATAAATTTATCTAGTTATATACCTCATTTCTCAGAACCAGACATCTGACCTTTGATTTTTTTTTTAATATGTTAATCATGTCAAAATAGGTGTTACCTGTTTCTCCAGCTCTTGTTTTTTGTATTTCTTTGCAAGTGTGTTGAGCTATCAGGCTGATAAGGCAGCTGTTGTCAGGTTGGTCTATGAAACTAACAAAATCACAGAGGAAGTCACAGAGACATCATACCCTGAGGTACATCCAATAAAAAGAACAACTTTCCTTGCAAGTCTCTGCTATGAGCAATTTGACACCGTTCTTCACTGAGAATTAAATGCATAACTAAGGAATATCTTGGAGCAATCAAAAAAAAAGTAAAAATCAAACAAAAATATCCCACAAGTTCCTGTTATTCTTCTTACTGTACATAGTGCCTCGTAAAGGGTCTTTCACATCCTGTTAACTTCAGCCTCACAAAACTTACAACCCTGGGCTTCCTGTGGGACTTTTCTAGAAGAGGATGCAGGGTGACTGAAGTTGGTTTAAGTTTCTGTGCCCAAGAAAACTTTTTTTCACTGGTGAGAAGTGAGGCAGCTTGGAGAGGATAGTCTTTATAGGATAATTTTAGATTTTAGGCAGTCCCTTTGGATTTCATCCTGCAGTTTGCAAACTTTTGATTACATTATGCAATACTTTACCTACTGATCATCTTGCTAGGAATAGGTGCCCAAGCTGTCTTCAAAAAGATGCTAATATATATGCAGATAACCACCATTATGGACATAAAAATCAGTTAATAACACATTCCAGGCTGGATAGATAGTGACCAACAATTGCCACCTATGTGCTCTTTGGATAACTATGTGAAATGGGGTGGTCACCTTGGTTCAGTTGGCTTGAACCAAGGCCTGAACAGAGCTGCCAGCATTGCAAACCTTTTCCACCAGGGAAACCTCTGACTAAACTGTATTTAAATGGAGCTCTCTGCTGGAAGAGGCCACTGGAGGCCAGAGCTGATGGATCTTGATAAGATATGGCTGGGAGGTTGGTGTCAGTTCTGCTCAAGCTGAACACTTTTGTGATTTTACAAAAGAATACAGTCACACCAGGGCTGTCATTCACACACTTTTGTGTAGCTCTAACTTGACTAAAGATGAAGAGAGAAGAAAAAAAATCCAACAGATTTCTGACAGTGTCAATGCTCTTGTTTCGTAACCATATGGCAGCAAGGTGACTCGTCACAAGGGAGGCTTCTGGAAATGTAGCTGAATTATTGACCTTGTAGACCTAAGTGCCTGGAGTGCTGGAGTGTAAAAGGTGGGATATATATTGAAGTGCAGTGATCTTTGTAACAAATATTTATTTGTTTTGGGCAAAGTCCTATTTTTAATTCACACAGTGTGCTGAGTCACTGGTGTCTGTGGTTGTATAGGATCTCAGTCCCTACAAAATATGTACAAAATGTACATCATGCTGTTTTTTAATTTGAATTTCCTTATCTCACTAGGTATTACATGTGCACCAGCTTAAAATATTAAAAGAACACAAATATTTGTGGTCATTTTTTTCTCTTTCTCAACTGAAGATGAGCAACAAAGCTAAATTTCTACAAAGTTTCTTTGCTCATTCTCCCCTCCCCCTAATTTTGCCAAGATTTATAAATGAATTGTCAACACTAAGAAACTTAAAGTATTAGCTGTCTTATACTCAGCTACCTCAACCACTCTGTGATACATTTCTGTGGCAGCTGTCTTTTGCAGTAGTCCTTGTGGGATGCAGACCAGCATGACTGAATTAGGTTTGGATGAATAACATGCAGCATGGCTGGGCAAATCTGGGGATGAAGGCTACTTCACAGCTAAGCTGTAGCAGCAGGCAGGGAGACATGGGGCTCTCTGTGGCCAAGGGACATTGGAGGTGTTGGCCTGGGACTGGGTGGGGGGGCCTGGTTCCAGTTCTGGACTCCAGAGAAAGAGAGAGAAACACGGAAAGAGTACAGTGAAGGGCCACAAAGAGGATGAAGGGACTGCAGCATCTCTCCTGTGAGGACAGGCTAGGAGAGCTGGGACTGTTCAGCTTGGAGAAGAGAAGGCTCAGGGGAAAACTGTTCAAAGTATAAAGTAAAATACCTGAAGGGAGGGTGCAATGGGGACAGAACCCAGAAGTCAACGGTGCCCAGTGCCACAACCAGAGGAAATGGGCACAAACTGAAACACAGAAGTTCCTTCTGAACACCAGGAAATGCTTTTTCACTGTGATGGTGAATAAGGGCTGGCAAGGTTGCCCAGGGAGGTTGTGGGTCTTCATCCCTGGACATATTCAAAACCTTCCTGGACATGGTCTTGGGCTCTATGTGATGCTGCTTAAGCAGGGAGGTTGGCTATGATGCTCTCCAGAGGTCCCTCCAAACTCAACCATCCTGTGATTCTGTGAACTGTCAGCAGGTGATTTAGATGGTTTACCTGGCTTTCAAAAGCCATCAATATGAAATATTGATTTAACAATGCTGCTAAATAACCTTCCAGTTAACATTGCAGAGCAAACAGAACTGCCTATTACATGAAACAGAGGATCAGCAATGCAGAGAGCCTCAGTAAATCTGTAGATCTCATTTCTCTTTCACATTTCTTTTTCTTTTCATATAAAATAACTCAGTCACTGTTTTCCATATTTTGGTTGTCACTTTCCAAATTGCTTGGAGCTCTCATCTGTACAAAGCACTCAAGATATTTGTCATAGCCTGCTTTTTCCAAAACTCCTGGGAACACCACATGGTATTCTGATTAGTATTCCACCACTTTTGTGAAATATCCCCTTTGAATACATTTCACTTCTCAGATTATCATTTATAGGTGCTGATTTACCGGCACTCATGAAGTTATTTTTGCCCTGCCATATTTTCAGCTTGGTGGGACTTCGAGTTTCAAAGGAGGAAAAAGTCACATTCTTGATACAGTGCTTGGTTGGCACTCCCTCCTTCCCATCCTTGGCCACATGACATTCAAGTCCCTGCTTCAAAATACAAATTGCTAGAATTTCAGCAAAGTAAGATTAATTTTATTACCTTTTTTTTTTTTT
>VXBI01001809.1:1118715-1169560 GCA_013397375.1 Toxostoma redivivum | reverse complement strand
TTTTGTAACATAGGCAAAATAAAGTTTCAACCAATTTGACTACACAGCTGAATTATTGTTACTGAAATATGTTCCTTTCTTGCTCTTGTCCCTCATCACCAGATTTCAAGCTGACCTGATACTTAGCCTGGAAACAAAATCTAAGGGGAAACTACTGGTACTTGGCAAAACTACAAATAAATTAAACTCGACATTTTAGGTGAAAAATGGTAAACTTGATAATAAGTACTGTTAGTGCCATCTACCATACGAACAAAGCAATGCACCACAAGAGAAAATTGAATAAGGCCAATCTTGTTTTCTGCTACTGCCATGGAAATCACTGGAATCCACAAGTCTCTAAGGCTCTTTATGGACCTTTTCTTCTCCTGAATCCTGTTTTTGCTCTGATTTTACTACTGCAAGAGAGATCAAACAAAACCACCAGTATTCTTGAGCCTGGGTCCTCTTGTATTAATAGAATAGCAGAGAACAGGCACAAACCAGAATATCACATCAATGCACGAGTAAGAGTCTCAAAGGGAAATAGAAGAACACTTCCCTTTCTAAAGCTGACCTACTCAATTTGATTGGATGACGAGAGAGGGAAAACTTTCCTGTACTCATTCTGTGGTGTTCCTAGTTGGCTCTAAAAGGTGCCCAGATAAAAGAACTGAACACTCAAATAGACTTCTATTGAATTTTAAATTCCCTGAAGTGCCTTCCTCTTCTATCCATTCTAAAATCTATAGCTATTTACTTCTAGCTGCTTCAGAAAGTGAGCTGCAGTGTCTGATGCTGATAAAAGGTATAAAAATGTTCTTGTAAATTGGAAATACTAAAATCTGGCAGCTTGTTCCATAAGGAATTACATTGCATAGACATGCAAAATTTGTCATCCTATCCATCTGTTCCCCAACGTATGTTTAAAAATGGGTGATGCCACAAAAGCTAAATGCTGAATGGAGCAAGGGAAAAGCACTGCTTATTCTGGAACCTGGGAATCAGAAGAAATGAGCACAGACTCAGCTGGGTAGCAGAAGGGCTGTGGTGGAGACTTTTCCATGCTGTTGGCATGGAGAAATCCATATCCTTGATCTGCCCCTAGATGACAGCAATGAATTCAGACTGTGAGCTGAATCTTCAGTTTCACTACAGCATTGAATTCAGAACTGTTTCTCCTCATTATGGCTGGAGGTGGTCATGCATTGTAACAGTTCATCTTCAATACTTTTATTTCCTGTCAAAGTTAGGGTCCAAGACATCTTGATTCGAGTGATAACAGAGTTGACAACATGGATTAAAATCCTAGGTTATCTGGATTTGTTTATCCTGACAAATGTCCATCTGCTTTTTGTGAAAGCATTCTGAAATGCACATGTTTTTGGATAGAGAGGAAAAAAAGAGTAATTTATCCTGTTCTGAAATCTTAATTTAAAATATGATGGAAAAATGGATATATGTTCCTTGATCAGTGGCAGAGCTTGTTTCATCACGCTATAGTAAACCATGCTAATTGAAAGCTTCTGATCTTTTTCCTCTCAAAATTAGTTGAAATCAATTAATTGGGGAAGGAGGTGGAAGGGAATGTGAGTTTTTTGGACTGGGCTAAATGAGGTTATTGACACAGACTTTTAGCTATACACTGTACAGACCAAAGCACCCTTCCTGTGGCATGCCTTTGAATAAATCCAGTTTTGCCTTAAAAAAAAAATGCAGCAGTCAATCCCACATTCAGAGATAAATTATATACCCAGCTTTGAAGACTAAAAAAAATCCAGGAATTTGTGAATTTCAAGAGCAGACTGAATTGCAGAGAAACTAATATTTTCACATAGAGCAAACAACCGTGTTGGTGCTCAAAGCATTTTTTTGAGAATACTTACAGATCCATCTTGCTCAATGTGCCAGCTGTATTGAAGTGTCTCTCTTTTCTGCAGCTTGCATAAATGTTCCCTCTGGTAGTCAAAATCTGGGTGTTTTACCAGTCTTGACCTGAAAACATGTGTAGCATAAATTTACAGGAGTTCTAAACTATTTACATTACTTGTAAATGCCTATTAAAAGTGCTGTAGACTTTGGCTTAATTTTAAAATACTTGACTTGATTCTAAAGCAGCTTAAGGCTTTCATTAATTAAAGTGCTTTTCAATTATATGTGATACAAAAAGAAGATTTTGTAGCTAAAATTATTGAATTCCAATCCATAAGGTATTTTTATGTAAAAACCATAAATAGGTTTTTTGAAGATGTGAAGAGCTGTAATTTGAATGCAAAGTGTTGGTAATATATTTATTCCCTGAGTGATTAGAAATCAGTTCTGTAAATGCTTTTGTATAGTTCTGGGTGGGAATTCCTGTGGACCCACTTCTGTGACCAAAGCCAGGCATGTACAGAGGCTTTACAGGGCCTGGGAAAACAATCACCAGGGTGTCTGTATATCCTTAGTCTGATTATTTTTTCAGATTTCTTCTCTGATGTATCCACGAGAGGGCAGTACACAGCAAGAGTAATGCAGGTGCATTTTGCTGCAGCTTTCTGAAAAACAGCACCCAAATCGTCAGATTAAGGCAGTTGGTCCCCAGCGTCGTTCACTTCTGGTATTTAAAAAAATAATTTCTAAAGTCGGAAAAATTATTATATTTACTGTAATTTTAGGTGAACTTTGTCTTCTGATGTTGAAATCTGTTGTTATATTTGTTTCCTGTTTTCACAACTACAAGTTCTGTATAATTATTGAAATTTGAAGCAAACTGGATTTAGAAAGAAATCATGATACTAAAGGTGCTGAGGCCATAATGAAATAAACTTCAAATGAATACAGTGAATTAAAACCTGTGAAAATTAATGATAATAAATTATCAAAACAAACCCAACAGCTGCTTCAAGACTTAAGATAGAATTAGGCAACAACTTACTGGTAAGTGCCTACAGTACATGTAGTTTTGTACTTGGGTAACAGCATTTTTGACATGGATTGTCTCATCTTATTAAAAAAAAACATGAATACAAAGATTGTTGCAGTAACTGGAATAACGGAACTGTTTAAATCTGATTAGAATTTCTCATTTAGACTCAAAGGCTTGCTGTGCTATATTTCTGATTGCAGCATTTCATTAATTAGTGATTAAATCACCTGTGCTTGGGACAATAGTACATTGGCTGTGCAATGCAGTGGTGATGAAAAGAACGCATCTGATGTAGGATAAAAATTCAGCATGTCTTCCTGATTGAATTATTTTAATTCTGTGTATTAATTGAATTTTTCTTTCCTAATAAAAGTTTATGTTCTGAATATTACTTAGCTAGTGAACTAATGAAACTAAGAATTTAAGCCAAAGTGGCAAGTAGTTGTTTAGGCATTTCACAGATGTAGTAGGTATTTTTGTGTGATCCTATCACTTTTCTTTCCCATGGTAGAAGGTGTCACACCTCATTTGTCACATATTAGGCTTGGAGTTTACCTTCAGTCAGAACAAGCATGGAAACGTTTCTATAGATGCCTACCAGAGGTTCCTAACTTTAGCCTTTTCAACATCATCAGTGTGTGCACTGACCATGATCTGCTTGTGCAGTGGCCAGTTTAACCTGTGTGCTGGGCTCCTGTCTGTGGATGCCACAGTAGGCATGACAACTGCATGGCTTGACCCACATAGAGCAAGCTGCAATGTGGCCCCAGTTGTTTCTACGTGCTCTGCATAGAGGTGAGTAGTGTTTATTTCCAGTGTCTGCTTCTGGTGCACCACAATTTGAACATTAGTACAGAAAGCAGTGACTTGTAGAGGCAGGATATCAAATTCATGCTCTCCAGGAATCAAGTACAGGGAATTCTGGATGCAGGGCTTCAGCCTTATTTTCAGAGTTTGATTATGCTGTTTGAAGGTATAATATGTCCTTGAATTTGAGATCTGCTCAGTCCTGAGAGCAGCAGTAATAAAGATACTACATGTCACAGCTTGCACATGGAGAAATAACTCTGTTTCTTACACTTCCTGCAGGGATGGGGGTTTGTGTCCCATTGAGCTTACTTGTATCCTCTTCCACTCCAGGACCCGGCCAAGTGCACATGTATAAGTGTGTGCTTTTGGGTTAATAACCACCAAAGCACACACAGACATGTATAAACACACACACACACACTCTGTTTTGTCTTGCATATAGAAGGGAAGAAGTGATGGGCGTTCAGACAGGGGGCTGTGAGTGCATGAAGTGTGGGAGGATTGTAACCATAGTGCAGAAGGCAATTTTCCTCAATGAATTACAGCTGTACTGATTGCCAGAAGTGGAGACAGCCTTGCCTGTCCAGTGAGGATGGGGGTTATAAAAGAGTGGGTTAGGTGGATTTGGGGCTCCAGAGTCCACTGCAGTTTGGGATGGAGGTTGTGCTGTGAGGAGGAAGGAACATGCAGTTGGGCAAGGGAGAGATAAGGTAAGATGCTGTGTGAGGGACTGACAGGGTTAGGTGGCTGGGTAAGGGACAGGTTGGACTTAGCTGGTCATGAAGAAGGAAACTTGCAGAGAGAAGGAGGAAAGTGCTGTGTGAAGCTGCCTGTGACAAGTCTACTGACAGAAGGCACAAAAAGTTTTTAATGAGAGGCTGGTGATGGTGCCAGTCATGTTCATCGTGATGTAATTACTACAGTGACACATGCATGCATGCAAGCTGCTGTTTCTTCATAGCTGGGATGAGCAGAGGTGAATATGAGTAGAACTGAGTGGTAGAAATAAGGAGCAGATGAAGAGATTAAAAATTAGCAAAAAGCCACAGGAACTGTAAGCATTTAGTGCAATTGAACAAGTAAGTGGGGGAAAAACTAGCTGTGTGCTTGTGCAATTAGTTTCACTTAATGCCACTTTCTGCATGATGTATTTAATGGTACACAGTTGCAGGAAAGAAGGGATGGTGGAAGTGGAATTTTTGATAGCTGTATGTGAGCTTCATAAAGAGACCTGTGTGCTCTCTGCAGCAGGACAGCAGTTGAGAGAGTGGGAGCTTTCAGGATGGGAATGTAAAACTTCTGGGGAGAAATGTAAATGCCTTTCAGTGTTTATCTGTGAAAAATACAGCATTAGTTCTAGGGGAAACAGGCTGAAGACCAGAAGACCATGTTATATTGTTAGTGATCCACAGAAGTCAACCTGAGCTGTGCTGTACATGCGGCTTTGCCTTCAGGCTGGTGCTGTGCTGCCTTTGTCCCTTGGCTTCAGGACAGACTCAGCCCACTCCCTGTGAAAAAAGAGCCTGCAGGTAAGTCCCACCATGTACCAGAGGTTACACCACCTTCATGGTCTTGCCTTTATCTAAAGGCACAGCAAGAAGTTCTCATGTGAACATCCTTTCTGTTTGACAGTATTAATGACAAATGGAGGAGCTTTTTTGCAATAAAATCCTATATTAACTCAAATTACCAACATTCCATGAATGTTGAGCTCCACATGAGCTACATGGGCATCAGAGACTAAATTCAATGCTGAACATTCAGAATTGCCAGCAGCAAACAGGACATAAAGTTACTTTTATTTTTCTTTCATTTTACTGTTATCTCTAATAAGTAGAATTTTAAATGATGCCTTACAGAGCCCAAGTGCTTTCTTACTGGGATCATAACAGATCAGCAACTCTTTGTGCAAAATTAGGTGTCAGGTGAGTGACTGGCTGTATATTACCTGAGTTTTCTGAATTATATCCTTGACCTTCTCAAAATGAGTGCCAAAATGCATTGAGAAATGCAAAACAGGACTCTTTGGAACTCTTATTACAGAATAGTATTGCACCACAATGCTAGGTTCAGATTTTATCCTTTTTTTCCCAAATTGGTGATAAATCTGAAGGCATCAATGTTACAGCTTGCAGACATCGTGAGCAGGGAAGGAAGTGTTTAGTTCCAGCTTGCCCTTTTAGTCATGAGAGGACTGCATAGGGCTTGAGGTCAGCATAAAATCATGTAAATCCTGTGAACTGCTTCTGTAATTCATCCCTTGAAATGATCTCCTTTAGAAAGAACAAAATTCTCTGAAGTCTTTGGCACAATTAATTATAACTGTGAAAAAATAAATAACCATATTAAGAAAAAATTTCCTTTTATTTTTGGACCAAAATGATAACAGTAGGTTGTAGCTGAGAATTTGGCTTCTATAACTTCACTTTGAAGACTTCCTTGAAGGTTTCTATATTAATAATTCTAGGAAATTTAATATTTTCCTGATGTTCAAAGACTACAGTTTTAATTCACTTTAATCTGTGTATGAATAATCGAGCAGTAGCTTTTATATAGTTAGTCCAGTAGAACTACTGACTGTTCCCAAGCTATTTACATGAAAGATGAACAACTCTGCCAGCAGATGATGGTTAATCAAAAGAAATTGTAAATTATGTATGACACTTACTTTTCCTTTTTCCTCAATAACTGTTTGAGTGATATTACGTGGCATTAAATAAGAAGTAAGTTAATCTAAGAAGTTCTTATGAAAATCAGATAAAAATAGAAGTGATAGGATATTGTATTGTTTGAGACATATACTTTAATCTACAGACTGTTGATAGAAATCATTCTCCTAGTCATTATTGGCAATATAAGTAGAATGGATGGAACATGTTTCAAAAAACCCCAAACTTTTTAAAGATCATTTCTATTTGAAGTAAGTAAAGAAATTAGTATCTGGGGGTGAATGTGTTGAGGTGACAGTTTTATTTTTATCATGGTTTCTGTATGTGGAAGAGATATATTGAGCAAGAGAAAAGAACAGAAGAATAACCAGAAGAAGCCAAGAGCAGTCTGTTTGAGCAGTTGGGAACAAGAACAGGAAAGGAGTAAGACCAAAGCCTCATGATGCCATACTCTTAATAACTGTTGCATTCATGACTACCAAGGCTATCATGAAGCAATGATTGGAGAGGAAGGTATGTTTTATTAAACTCACTGATATGACTGTAAAAAGGGAAAAAGGTTTTATTTAGACACACTGAGCCTTTTTCATGTGAGCTGTTCTGTGCTGAAAGCAACAGCACTTGTAGCTAAAAACATAAAGCAATGATTACAGCAGTGAAATATTAAGTCCATTCACTTCTAGGTTCAGAATAACCTAAATGAGGAATTTTGCTTAAGGATCCTTGTACTAAATAGGACAGAAAAATTCACTTTAGCTTTGTTTTCTCAATAAGGAAGACCCTTCCCTTTAGGTTTATGACATAAATTATTCCTACAGCATTTATGTGGGAAAGGATGGTTTTACTTCCTGAACAGAGCCTTTTCAACTACAGAGATATGTGTGTGTGCCTTTCTGGGCATCAGGATTTTTTCTGTTGCTGTGCTGGAAGTGAGTAGTGTTTTAAAGCTGCATCACAAATCAATCTCTGCCTGTTTTATTGTGATTTGTGATGTAGATTTGAGCTCTTTTCACTTGAGCTAAGTGATGTTGGATTGAAAGCAGCACTGAAGCCATCAATCTGTGTAAGGACCTCCTGTGACACAGTATCATAGGGCTACAGATGCGTGTAATAGCTATAAAGTTGCTGAGTCTAGGAGTGCTGCTAGGTGCCCAGTCTGGGGTTTATGACTTAGTGAATAAGGTCTGATTGTTTTGTTGGTGTTGTGGCTAAATGATAGGTATGGGATGAATGAATCATAGAATGGCTTGTGTTGGAAGAGATCTTTGGGATCATGTAGGTCCCAACCCTTCCTCTAGATGAGGTTGTTCAATGCCCCATCCAGCCTCAAACACTTCCAAGGATGGGGCATCCACAGCTTCTCTGAGCAACCTGTTCCAGTCCCTCACTGTGAACAATTTCTTTCTAATAGCTAACGTAAAATTGCCCTCTTCTAGCTTATGACCATTCTCTCTTGTCCTATAATTACATGCTCTTGTGAAAAGTCCTCTTCAGGTCTCTTGTAGGCTTCCTTTAGGTACAGATGTGGAGCTAAAAGTGTCCTTGACTTGGCTATCAAAGAACTTTTGCATACGAGTTGTGTTCCCTATATTCTCCTTTTACTGTTAATGGCTAGCAATTCAGTGCATGGGGAAAAAAAGACTAGGCCAGATATAAATCTTCATTGTTTCTTAATTTTCCAGGAGATAATTTCGGAACACTAAGGAAACAGTTCAAAGGGGGGAAAAAAAACCAGCGTGGGATCCAACAGCCAGTAGAATGCCAGCCTTTTCCAGAAATCTTTATTGTTCTTGTAAACAATCTTAAGAGCGAGTAGATTAAAAGTGTGCAAAAATTAACTACTGTGTTCTTGCTCTTTTCTTGGTGCCTTTGAATTAATTAAAGGTACATGTTGAAAATTATGATTAAAACTAATTAAATGTATTAAGCACAAGTGAAACCTACTTTTTTAATTGTTTGACTTTCTCTGTTTTCAATTATTCGATTCCCTTGGAGTCTGCTCTTTCTTTTTCTTGATGCATTATTCTAACAAGATATTACTGTTAGAAAGCATACATTTATAGGACATATATTGCTGTTTTCACTTATTTGAAATTTTAATGAGGAAAACTCAAATCTGACTAATCAAATGTTTATAAGATATAGGGGAATCAGAAGTCTGGAGAATTATATAATTTTCTCCTTTATTAGTGATGGAAAATTGAATACTTGCCAGCCCTCTATCCCCAATTTTTTAGACCTTTCACATGAGAAATATTATATTGACTTTTTTCCTGTGACTCTCATCCAGTTTTGTTGCTGAGCATGTCATTTCATGGCAAGGAGTGTCCCTTTGCCCAGGTTGTGTCCTTTCCCAGCATCTTGCCTAGCCCAAGCCTGCTTGCTTGTGGTCAGAGAGAGGCACAGAGAAAGCCTTGACCTTCTGGAAGGACTGCTCCACAATAGCTAAAAGGTTGGTTTGTTAATTAGCTCAGTTGCCAGTCTCATCCTGCATACCCTGTAGAATCTAAAAGTAGCCACTGCAGCTCCCATGCATTTTCATGCTTAATAAGGGCTCTTTGGCCTAGTTATTTAAAAAGAAGATAAATTAGAGGAAAGGATGTGAGTTCAGATTTAATTTTGCATTTATGTTGAAAACATGACTGTTACATGTAAAGAGAAGTGTGGACTTAAAAGCTTAATTCAATATCACAGATAAAAATCCATATTCTCTGGTGAATATGCAAATGATAGTTGTGCAGTTTTAATTTCTTATCTGCTTGTCTTTATTTGCTCTTCAACTCTTGCTGCTATTAATTTGCATCCGTACACAACTCAGAGGTTTTTTTTTTTTTTTGCTGAGAAGATGTAGAAAAAAAAAGCTCATTGTTATTTAGGTACTTAGAATGTTTTAGTCATCAGTTTGGAAATATAACCAAAACAAACACATTTTTAAAATAGATGGTTCATTTCCCAGACTAGACAGCATTGAAAGACCCATAAATACACTGCATGTGTCTGTTCCTCCACTGGGAAATCAAATGACGTTAAAATATATTTTGAAGAGCTGTGATGACTGATATCTAAAATGTTGTGGGTTAATTTTCTACACATGTAAATCAGTCTGGAAGCTATGAAAAATGTGATCAAACAGCATCTGATACGTAGTTAATGACCAGAGAGGGGCACCATCACCACTTTACTTGTTTTAATACTTTAGATGCTCTTAAGTGTTATTCTGTCCTAATCACAGTTGCTACAACAATATTACAAGATGCGCAGTGGGTTGACTACATATAAGACATATTTTCCAGTGGCATATCAGTGATCTTTTGTTCCTCCAGTTGTGTCCTACAAAATGACTTAACTTGTTCTGTGATTTACTCAAATGTTCCTCATGAACATTTTTGATAGTTTCATGTATTTTTAGTTCTGTGAACCGTGGTGGTGGTTACAATTTCTGCTTCAAAGCTACTCTTTTATCACTCTCTAGTGCCATTAGAAGCCCTCAGCTTCTGCCTTTTTTCTAGGGTTTTTTTTGCATAAGAGGGAGTCATATACAAATTTTTCAATAAGCATAAAAATAATTGCCCTGTCAGAAGTGCTGCTTGCCAGTTAGCTGATAAATTACCAGGGCAGATAAAAAAAAAGACTGTATAGTACCAGACCTGTACTCAGTTAGAGATAATTCTTCTGCTACTCATCATAGGAAAATCACTGTGAGAGTGTCTCAACACTGGCACAGGTTGTCCAAACGGTGTGTGGAATCACTATCTTTGGAGACATTCAAAATCCATCTGGGTATGGTATTGGGCAACCAGCTTCAGAAGGCCCTGTGTGAGTGGGCAGGTTGGATCAGATGACCTCTGGAGTTCTCTTCCTACCTCAGCCATTCTGTGATTCTGTGAAAGAAAATATATCTGCCTCCACACACAACTCAAATCCAAACCAAACAAAAAAGCTCCATCAAATTTAAAATGAGCATATGCAGAATAACTCTGTGAAACACCACACTTTTATAATGCTACTATATAGACCAATTTATTTAGTTTTAAATTACACAACACAATTTGATGTTGGAGTTGAATTTTGCTTCTCCCCTAGAAATAGCCTTACCTCAGGGTATGTAAATGTGAGTTCCATAGGTAAAATTCATGGCCAAATCTCTGGAACCCTAAGATGGCTGCAAAACTTTTTTACTAATGCTGAAAACCTCCCTAATTATTAATTTTAATAAATACTCTTCAGTTATTCTCACACTGGTTATATATTGTTATGTTTTTGTTGTGAAGGTGATAACTGTAAATGCTTAAATTTTAACTCTGGTGATGCTAATTATGCATTCAAGGATAAATTTAATACTTACTGTGTTTAGAAAAGTACACATATGGTGATGGGTGGATGAATGATATGCACAGGGTCAGGCATGGCTGGTCAGTGCCATGGCAATGGGACTGTGCAGAGTTCATGGCTGGGCCTGGCTCTGGGGAGCCCATGGCCAGGCAGGGCAGGGCTGGGGGAAGCTGGAGACCTCTCTTCTTGCTGCACGGCGGGAGCAGGGTGAGGGGAACCTCATCATTGGGGTGCTGGGCCAATGGGCAGCATGGAGTGAGCTCTGGGGAGTCAGGGCATGGCTGCTAAGGCTGGTACAGGACCTAAGAAAAAGATGTCTTTGTACTCACCCTTGACAGAAAATGTATGTTTTAATTCATAACCAGAGATTTCTGTCTGTGAGATTTTAAAGATTGAAATGGCAAAGTAGGGTTGGTCATCATTATGAGTTGGTGCAATGGCAATCCCATAGAATCACAGAATGGCTGAGGTGGGAAGGGACTTCTGGGTGGCCTTGGGTCCAGAGTGTCTGCCTGCACAGGCAAACCCAGAACCAGCTGTCCCAGCTGTTCTTATGCACATGCAATTCCAGAGGAAAACACCAGACATTGGACTTTATTGTAAAGGGTGGTGATTTCTTTCATAGTAAACTTGATTTAGAAAATGTTCTTTCTCTGGTTGGTTTAGATTGGGGAATTGTTCAGTTAGTTGATATACTGTTTAATTACACAGCAGATATCCTGGTTTTAGTTTTTCAGGTACTGTGCCAATACCTGAACAGAACCTGTAGGCTTTGTCTGGCATAAGTGCAGCTGTTTACATGGCTGAATTCTAAGTTAAAATCAGCAGGTATATCTAGCATTTGGTAGTTTGCAGATGTTGTCTTATTGATTCTGCTTTTTTTTTGTGGGAGGCTGAGCAAACAGGGAGGATCACAACCGTGAAGGAGCTATAGACTGTAGCAATAGCCCTGCTCCGGCTCTATGGAGCTAAATGCAGGACAGGCCACACCAGCTAGTATGGCAGCACTGGGGTGAAACAAGACAGAGATAAGAAAGCAACTTTTACCCTCTTGAACAACAATCTGAGACTAAATTCCAGATGTAAGGATTCAACATGCAGAAAAGGTTTTCTGACTAGAGAGACTGGGATATTTGGATAGTGTTTGATACAGGGGACACTACTGACACCATAAATTTGTGGTGGATTCATTACTGTTGGGTTGCTGGTGCAGTTTGAGTGCAGATGAGGGGAAGTTTTGAGGATTTTTAAGAAACAGTGTGGTGGGACTGCTAAGTCTCAGGGGGCAGCTGCTGTGTGTATGCATGTGAGGAGAAATTCCAAGGACAGGCTTGTGGAGTGGTAGGCTCTCTGTGCAGACTCAAGGGGATATTACGAACAGACTCCAGTGGGAGAATTAACTGCCATAAACACTTAATTACTGTTTTGAGTCTTGAGAAAGAAGACAAGTATTGAAATAGTCGGGCAAAATGCCTTTCTTTCCCTTTTCTGAGGCTTAAGTTCACTTCAGATACCATTTCTTCCATCTTCCTTGTCTTCACTCCCCTTATTGTCACTGAGGGTGACAATCCCTTTTGTGAGGTGATGGGTGGCAGAGGTAGTTTGGATCAATGTGTAGCAGTTTCCTTCTGCTGCTCCTTACTTATTTTGCTGCCTCTTACATTTTTCCATTGCTCTGTGCTGGTCTTATCCATTGGACTATGGCATATTGTTGGTTCATGTTAATGTTGTCCTTCAGAACCCCAAGGTTCGTCCCTGCAAAACTGCTTTCTGTCTTGTTGGCTGACAGTGCTTGCTGATGCTTCCATGGTGCAGGGCTTCACATTCTCTCTTGTAGCAACTTCATGGGCTTTTTTTTTTTTTTTTTGGTTGAGGTACCTCTGAATAGCAGCACAATGATCTTATGTATCCATTACTCCTCCTGGTTTATTATTTTATAGAAACTTGCACTCTATCCCATAATCCAGATTATTAAGGAAGTGGATGAACAGCATTAGATCCAGTACCAGTTCTCATATATATCCCTATAAACTCTCTTTATAAACTTTGTGCCAGTGATCAAAACCCTCTGAACCTGGCAGTTCAAAAACCACAGAGTGACTGATAGGGGAAGGGACCTCTGGAAGTCATGTTCTCTAATCCTCTTCAAGGGGACTCAAGTAGGGCCACCAAGAGCCAGCTGCCCAGGACCATGTTCAGTTGACTCCTGAATATCTCTAAGGATGGATATCTCTCTGGGTAAGGTGTGCCAGTGCTAGGTCAAGTTCAAAGTGCAAAAGCGTTTCCTGATGTTCAGAAGGAATCTCCTGTGTTTCAGTTTGTGCCCATTGCCCCTGGTCCTGGCACTGGGTGCCATTGAAAAGAGACAGTTCTTTCTGCTTTAGAATAGAATTATCTAGGTTGAAAGAGACCCTTAAGATCACCAAGCCAAACCAACTCAGCACTACCACTGTAAGCCCTACACCCCTAAACCATCCCCCAGAGTCAGACAGCTCTTGAACACCTCCAGGGATGGTGGCTCCATCACCTCTGTGGGCCACCTATTCCAGTGCCTGACCACCTGAACAATGAAAAAAAATTTGTTATACCTCATGTGAATCTCTGCTGTTTCAGATTAAGGCCATATCCTCTGGTCCTCTCACTGCAGGCACGGTACAAGGGACTGGCCCCTACCTCACCAAAACCTCAGGAAGTTTTGTTGAGAGTGATGAATCTGAAACTCCTTCTCTCAAGACTGAACAAACACAGCTCCCTCAGATGTTCCTCTAAGACGTGTTCTCTAGTCCTTTCACAAGCTCTGCTGCCCTTTGCTGGACATGCTGTAGCACCTTTGCTCCCTTCTAGCATATGTGTACATGGATGAGATCCAACCCTTTCCCTATCCTGAGCCTCCTCTTTCCCAGACTATAGAGCCCCAGTCTAGGCTAAACTGACCCAGATATATATAGTAATGATACCAGATCAAGTTCCTGTATTATGAAATGTGTCATGTTTTATCAAGGAATGACACAATAAAAAGGATTTTTTTCTACCAACAGGAATGCAGGCCTTGGGATTTGGAGTTGTACTTCAGAAGTGGTTCAATCTCTTCATCCAGGCAATATGATCGTCCAAGGCTTAGTACTCTAAATCTTACTGCAATAATTCCTTTCATTTGCTTGATAAACCTCAGTTCACCAGTCCTTGCTGGAAGTTCAAATCCTGCATCTGGCATTATTTATGGATTTTATTCCATCAATTTCATTTATTTCACCAGGCATTTATTTATGGAATGAAGTACCAGGGCTGTAACATCACTGTCTCACAGGGAAGCCAAACTGCACTAGCAAGTGGTGTGGAAATCTGTGATAACTCACTGAGACAGCAGCTCTTACAGCTGTGTTATGTATTACCTCCTTTGTAATGTAAAAATAAAATCTTTTTTATTGCAGTAATTTGAAAAGCAATGGAAAAGATATTCACTGAGGCAACATTATTACTGTAACAGAATAAATTCTGTTGTCTGAGAAGGGAAAGCTTATCAATATTACAATTTACACAGATTAGCATAGGTGTTACTGTTTAGTCTCCTATGGTGAAATTCCTGCCAGTGTAGGATTGCTGCCCTTTACTGATAATTCTGGTTTACAACAGCAGCAAATTTTGTCTCTTTTCAGTAGGAGGTATTTTGTGAGAACATTGACAGGTATTTTTGACATTATATGAGAAAGGAAGTGTGAGTTATGAAGGCCCATGAAAACATAAGAACTGCCAGGAAAAAAAAAGCCTCTATTGATTTATGGGTTAGTGGTAGTCAAGTGTGTAAAGGGAGCTAATAGGTGGTAAGGACCCAGAGGTGCATGTAGTGAAATAGCTCAATGGTGCTTGCACAACAAATTTGTGGTAAACATCAGGTTCAGTTATTAGGTTACTGTTTTCTGGACATGTGTCTTCATCATGTATAGTGAAACACTTTTTAAATTGTGATTTTTGTACTGCTGACAGACCATGTTTGTGGGATTTTTAGCTGCACAAACATTTCTGCAGTTCCTTCCAGTGGTCATGGAGCACCTGTGCAGGAAACTCTCTAGAGTCCAAACAATATCATAGCAGCTGAGTGGGAATTCTTACTGTGGAAAATAAAAATGCTGCTTCCACAGGAAATTCCTAATCACCTATTCCCATAGCTGCCATAATGCACTTACTGCGACATGGCCTTTATAGATGGCCATAAATGGTTGCTGATCTACACCTAACTTGTACTCAAATCACTGATTTTTCAGCACTCATAAATCAGTGTGCTGTCACTGGCAGACACATTTATATCCTGCAGCTAGCAAGCTTTTGTCTTAGAGCAGTATTATACTGCTGCTGAACACAAACAGTTCTACTAGGCATAGAGTGATGCTTAACTTAGGTAATAATGAAGAAGAGACTAATATTGAGACACTACTTGGCTTCTTCTCAAGTTTTATTGCTTTGCAGAACAAAAGTATTTCAAAATCCACTTAGCTGGCAAGTTGTGCATTCCATTCATAAGAAGTTACTCAGTGGCAGATGCCATACCAGGCTGAGTATAAGAACAACAGTGCAGCAGGTTGAGGGAAATAATTCTTCCCCTCTGTCTGACACTTGAGAGGTTGATGCTGGAGCACAATTCCCAGTTTTGGGCTCCTCAGTACCAGACAGACATTGGCATGCTAGAGTGAGTCCAGCAGGAAGGCTGTAAGGTACAAGAAATGGCTGAGAGTACCAGATAGGTTTGTTCAACCTGTAGAAGAACAGGCAGGGGTGGTGCTGCTCTCTAACTCTACAAATCATGGTGAGGTTAAGCCAGAATCTTCTCAGAGTTACATAGAAAAGGATGATGGGCAACAGACACAAATAAGAATATGGGAAAAAGTTGATGATACGTGGGGAAAAAACCCCATAGGAGTTGCAAAATGCTGGATTAGGTTTCCCAGAGTAGCAGATAGTACAAACTCAGCTGCATAGCTTTCTCTCATATACTTGCTTTGAGCAGGGCGTTTAATCTAGGAGTGCTAGAAGTCCTTGTGATCTATATGATTTTTTTGGATATATATTACTGTAATAATTCTTTACTTCCTTACAGACTCTCCTATAAGAAGTCAGGAAAAAGTATTTTATAACTGCAGATAAGCCCACACCAATTAGACAAATCCTGTCTGACTTGTCTGGATTCAGAACTGGTTATTATCTGGTCCCACAGTGCAGGGAAATGAGACATAGCCTCCAAATCTAGATTTACCTAAGCAAAGTATTTTTGAAACACTTGCATTAGTAGTTGTACATGTGAAATAAAGGAACTTCATTGTAGTCTCAAAGGGCTGCAGTCATCTTGCCCCGAAATTGGGGAATGTTGCTGTCTTAAACAGTTTCTACCTGTAGTGCAAGGACTGTTGCTTTGACTGTCTTCCATTACAAATAGTAATTAGCTAGTAACAAAACCAGCAATGTGTTATTTTTTAATCCCAACCTTAGCACTTAACCTCATAGGCTTTTCCCTAATAGGAAGGGTAAGATAATAAACACATACCAGGTCCTAGTCATGTTGCTTAATGCCTGAATGGTAGTCACTTGGATTATACCACAAAGATAAAGTTAGATATATCAAAGTGGTTGTGGTATGGAAATGAAATCCTGGAAGTTAGAGGAACTGAATGAATGAGTTTGTCTTTTTAAAAAAAAAAAAAAGTTCCGCATCCTTGTTCAATCAGTGTTGCCTGAAAGGAATTTGTACTGCTAGGGCTGACATTTCATAGTTCACTGGGGACAAACGATGTGAATATATTAATAAAGTCATATATATTATCATGATAGTAGAAGTGAAAGGGAAGGTTAACAAGAAAGGGACTCAGAGCAAATTATCATGCTTTATTAAAAGTATTCTACAAATATTTAGTGTGAATGTATAGTCATTTTATGATTGACCAACTAAGTATATTTATGGAGAAATTGTGTGCTTTTGTTTAGTTCATAGGTTTTTTTGGAAATTATTTTTAAAATTTTCTTTTTAATATTTTCTTTCCTTTTTCTACCTTTTTAGGGAAGAAAAGTACATTAAAGCATGCAGTAAAACGTCTTTGTCTCATACACAGCTAAAATAGATGGGCAATAGTTCAAGTAGGGTTATGCTGTTAGTCTATATTTCAGCTGAGTCTTTAATGGTCAGTGAAGTTAATGGAGTTATGATGATTTATGTCAGCTGATGATCTAACCTTATATTGTGTTGTTTTGTGGTTGAGGCACATGGCTTGGCCTGCAGGGCCTTGTCTTGTTCCCTGTTTGGACAAATGAACAAAGAACATCCAAACATACAAATCATAGTTTATCTGTGGACTATCTTACTATAAAATAATAAGTTGTCACTGTGGTAAACCTACCATTCAGATTTCTTAAAAAAAAAAAAAATCTGCTTTTAAAACCAGAAGGCTTTAGTTCTTATAAAAATCTAGCAAATGAATACTGGAACACTCTGCTGTACTTTGCCTAGATCTCTGGGCATGTCCAGTCTTACTCTGTTTTTCTGCTGATAAGCTCTACATTTTTAAAGCCTTCATTTTGGCAGAGGCTTTGTCTTCTGAAAGGTGCAATCCTACCTAGGGAAGAAAATAATTCAGATTTCTCTGTAGTAGTTATTCTTTCAGCTCTTTAATAATGAAAATGCATCAACCATAATAAAATCCAAATTAATTTTTCAGCTTAAAGTTGTCTTTTCTTGATTGATAGGTCTTGCTAGAGCCCTTAGTTTGGAATAGTTTCAAAATATTTCATTCTCTGCTCTGGTACTCTCTGAAGGGTTGGAGATGCAAAGTATCTGCTTTGGGTATCATCAACATTAAATCTCTGGAGTATAATAGCAGTTTGTTCTGTGCTTTCAACTTTAACCAATGAACCCTGTATCTCAGCTGGTTTTTATTATCTGTGGAAGTTGCTGCATGGCAAAAGGAACTTGGAGAAGAGAGGAACTTAGCTGTCGTGTACCTTATAGCACATCATAACTTGAACAGTCTGTATTTACTCTTGGCTGGCCAGACACAGAGATGGTGCAACTATTGGTTGCTTAAAAGAAAATGGAAATCTTGAGACCAATCAAATTTTTTTGTTTTGTGCTGGTATTGCCAGTGTGACTTGTGTTCTGCTAACATGTATGTCTAGCTTGCTTCTGGATATCTGCTTTATGTTACCTCTCCTTGCCTGCTCCCCACCCTCTCTCTCAAACGCATATTTGGGAGCAAAAAAATAATTTCTGACAAAGTATGAATTGAGGTGATATTTTTTTTTTTTGTCTTGAACTTTAAATTAATTGATATTTCAAGATCCTGTATCACTCAATCGAGCAACTATAGCAAAATATGAAATTTTTAAACCCAGTTAGAAGCCTTGTTTAGTTTAAGATTAATTAAAGATTATTAGCAAATATTGATGATATCTTACACTGCACATGCAGTGACTAGAGAGATTACTGATCAATTTTACACTTCAAAAAATTGATGAAAAAATACATAAGTCATTGTCCAAGAGTAAGGCTATTAAAATACTTGAGAAAAAAAACACCTTTTTGAACATAAAAATGAAGATTTTTGTTAAACAAAATATTTAATGTGTATTAACTTCTGAATAACAATAGTAAGTCTTTGCACTCTGAGGGACAAAAGTTCCTTACTAGGATGTGATAAAAATACCTCTTTTATCAAAGAAAGAGCGAGCTTTCAAGTGGATCTAGACGTAATGTACTTGCTAAAATATAAAGGATGCCTGTAAAAGTCAGATACAGATCTGTCTCACAGCTTGTACCAGCTGATGAATCTAATGTTCTTTCCACCTTCTAAGTCCTTCAAAATAGTTGTATATATTTATATAACAGCTCAACAACTAGGGTTGGAAACTTATTGGTGAGTTACTGCCTTGTGATTAAATACAAGCAAACAAACTCACCATGCTCTTTACAGAACTTTATGTACATCAGCTAACATTATTCCTGAAAGCTCTTAATTAGTTTCTTCTTATGATTAGATTTTTATTTTTACCCTAAAGTAAATTGAGTGTAAATTAATTGTACTTTTCTTTGTATCATACTTTGTCTGTTTGTTAAAAGCCAAAGAAGTGACTGAGTTGTTTTTAGTCATTGTTTCCACATAAATCCCTGTTGCTCAATCTCTCCTTGGTCTCTGCAGAGATCCCATGTGCAGATCAAAAAAGGTGCTTTAATTGATCACCTATGGCTTCTCTTGCATGTAGAATCCATAGTGATAGAAAGATGGCTAGCAGCATAAAAGACCTTGTATTTCTTACCAAGATGGGTTTTTTTGTCATTACTTGTATAAATAGTATTCCACTTATTTCAGCTTGCATGGTTTATAATGAATTTTATTTCAACTTCATGCCATCTTTAAAAAGGTTGCTAAATAGCTAATGAGAAGAAGCTGTAATCAGATGTCCTCGAATTGAGGTGAAGTAATTGTCTGCAGCTGTTCTTTCTGTTCTTTGGCTTAGACATTACACAAGGTGCGGTTTTAATTTAAATAACTTTTATCAGGATACTGAAGCTGGGCTTGAACCTTGTGGAGACTTTTTATTTTGTAGTGGTGGTTTCAGGTAAGGTGGTTTCTTACTGAACTAATTAGAGTTTCTTGAGGAAATCTTACCGTGCTTTTGTGTTAGTATATTGTCTTTTTTAATACCAATTTAAAGTCAAAATATACTTGGACTGATTCTGCTCCTGTCTTGGGGTTCTGTGTGCATGCTGGCTCATGCTAGATAACCTTCTGAAGAAAAACCATCTGTGGTGATCACTTGTCATTCTAGGACTTGGGTGGCTTTAGTGGCAGGATTTCTTAAAGGTACAATTTATCCCCAGAGGGAAAATCAAATACATTAATTTCAGTGAAATGCAAATCCCCCTTTTTATTAAGAGCTGTAATCTCTATGTATGATTTTAGATTTATTTTTTTATAAATCAGATTTGGATCATGCATCAGTAGTTCTTTCCATGCTAAGAAAAGCTGAATGTTAAGATTTAGTTTGCTTTAGATGTTTGCTGTGTCCCTTGTGCTGGTGGGAATAAAATTATTAAAAGCCTTGTGGATAGATACACACCATCATAAGAAGCACCTGGAAAAGTTTTTTGGTGAAGTCCTGTGCATTCATACTTGGGAGAGCAGTGTTTGTAGCAGCTTGGGGTAAAAAGTCTGGTTTTGGGAAGGAGATCAGCTTGTATTCAGAATACCTGCAGAAAGCTTTTAATTACATGATCTCATTCGTTATGTTGATGATTATTTTGCAGTGAAGTTTATAAGTTAATATGCTTGGGACCATTTAAATGTCCTAGTGGCTAAATTATCTCCATCTTTCTTCCAAAATACCATAAAGGAAGATTATAGAACTGATTATTTTGGTTCACTCTGTACATATGACTTTTCTTTAAAACCTGCCATTGCAAAGTTGGTTTGGTGTAAATTCTGTGGGGAATGAACAGACAGTGTCAAAAGTGAACTTTGCAGTTTGTTTACTCTCCAACACTTACTTCATGGCATTTTACAGCTCGTCCCATACATATTAACCTTTTAATCGCACAGTATGGTACCAGAGTCACCTGTAAAAAAACTGCTTTTATTCTGGTGAACTTTGTTATCACATTTTTTGCCTGGGCCTTATTCTTAAGGAGTTTTTGTTTGTCTTCCCCCCTCAGTATAGAAATTTGTTTCAGCTCTCTCTGAAAAGAAGACAATTTTAAATTCCCAGCTGGACTGAGGAATCCTTTACAGTGCCGTAATACAAGATAATGTGTCCTGCAGAACACTTGACTTCATTTTTGTGTGACACTGGAGCTGTCTTGCATTGATATCCATCATCCAGTGGCAACACAGAAACAAATCCATGGAGTTTTCCCATAGCGACAATAAGTGCCATGGCAGATCATTGAAGTTTAATTGCTATCATCTGTCATACATAAGATATTTAGTAAGGCATCTTGTTCCAGATCATCAGATAGGACCACAAAGATTACTAAGGAAATGGAAGATCTCACATATGTGGAGAGGCTGAGGGAGATGAGACTATTCAGCCTGGAAGGGAGAAGGTTCATGGTAATCTTATCCTAGTTTCTAAATGCTTGATGGGAGGGAATGATGAAGAGGGAGCCAGATTTTCCTCAGTAGTGCCAGCTGGCTGGATGAGAAGCAATGGGTACACATTAAAAGCCATTAAATTCTGATTGAACACAAGTGGGGTTTTTTTGTTCGGTTGTTCTGGTTTTTTTTTTAACTGTAGAATACTGGTCAAATACTGGCACATGCTTCCCATAGAGACTGTGTAGTTCCATCTATGGAGTTACTCAAAACCTGGCTGGAAAGCCTGTTCTGTTGCCCTAGGCATTCTGCTGCAGAAGGGCTGGACTAGATCTGGAGAGGTCACACCCATTCTCAGTTATGTGCATAGACCATACATGTTACCATATTTTTTTCAACAGGATTCTAAGTAGAAATCCAACTTGGGCCTCAAATACCCTTGGAACAAAATAGTTCTTTTTGAATTCCAGAGTTACAACATTGCATGAGAACAGCATGATTTTTCTAGTTTCTCTAAATCAGTGTCTTTCCATACAGGGAGCAAGAATTGCTGTCTTCCACCTGCTAGCATAATCA
Source organism: Toxostoma redivivum (assembly GCA_013397375.1). Taxonomy (NCBI): domain Eukaryota; kingdom Metazoa; phylum Chordata; class Aves; order Passeriformes; family Mimidae; genus Toxostoma; species Toxostoma redivivum. The sequence continues at coordinate 1,148,216 of VXBI01001809.1, read as the reverse complement.
ATACACTGTTTTACATAGCACTACCTGTCTGAACTACAGAAACAAGTTATCTACTAGTCAAGTTTCCTGGTACATTACAGTGTGAAAGTAACTGTTTAGTTGCTTAAAATATCTTGTTCAGGCTAAATTTTTTAATCCTTTGTCTTTATGTTCTACCTTTCTTCTATTTAATCTTTTTTTACTCAATTTTGGTGTAGTGAAAAGTACAATTGGAGCAATTTAGCTTTTTCCTGAAACTAGGGGAGAAGAATAATTTGCCCCATGTCTTTATTACTTCAAGCAGGTTGTCAGGAAAATTGGCTGAGCCTATAGGCACGTATGTTTTCCATAGATTGTGTCTGGTACTTAGTATTATTTTTCCTATCATTGCACATCTGCAGTGGATTTTGCTGGGTTCAGTGGCTGTAGATGAGTCATAAAAAAATCTCTTGTGTGTTGTCCCTAATGCTTTTGCTGGCCCAGATATAGCTGGAGTTGCCTGCTTGCATGAAGGAGCATTGTGTGAGGGCAGCAGGAGCGTAAACTAGGACAAGAATCACTTTGGCTTTAAGGTCTCCTAGCACTGAGATACGAACATGTAAAGGGAAGGAATTCTTGATTTTTTATTTTTTTTTGTCTATAGGTGATGAGAAAGAAATACTAAGCTGCTGCTCCTGCCTCTTTTAGCTGTCACCTTGGTTTGTGAGTGTGCATGGGGTAATGTGACAACCAATGGCACACAGCTGAAGCTGAGAACACAGGGGACTGATGTCTGAAGTAAAAGAATATAGTGGACCCTTACGTCTGCTTTCCCAAAAGAAAGAGAGGGAGATTTAACAAGTTTTAATATTAAATTTTTGATGGGAAATTTAACAAGTTTGAGGCATTAGGCTATGACTGAGGGTAGGGTGTCCCTGAAGAAGGGCACTTAGGAGTGTAAAACAAGTGTGTTCTTCTCCAGTGGCTTTGGATCTTCTCTTCTGGTTATCACTTGAGAACTTCAACATGAGGTTCAGTGGGTGATTGGAAATAGCCTTCTTGATGCTAATGCAATTGTGAAACACCTAATCTCCATTAGGATCAGGGCAGATGCTACAGAACCTCAGGACTTTGGGACAGCATCTCACAGATGAAGCCCACCAAGAGGGTGAAAAAGTTTAGAGCTGATCATCAGACATGGTGTTTATTTTAAACATGTTTTCTAAAGAAAGAGGGTTTAATGAGCTGTTTGGCTTTTCAACCCATCAGTTAATTTAAACCAAATTTACCAGGGTCATGAGGTACTCAAAAATGTGAAGTTTTGATTTTTGTGAAAATCAGTGTCTGTTTTTGAAATGGACCAGTGCCATATTGAGGAAGGAGCTATGTTGAGGTCAGCAGGCAACTTCCAGGCTCATCTGCACATGCATAAATGGCTGAGCAGGATACATATGGCAGAGTTTGTCTCAGCAACTGCTGCTCCTTGCCTTGGCTTTATGCACAGGAGCTGTTTTTGTTTGGGAAGGGGAGGATGCAAGGAAGTAGGTCACATTCAAAGACATAGGCTTTTTGGTTTTTTTTTTTTTTTTTTTGTCTGCTCTTTGGGAAACTTCTTGTGGGAAGTGTATTCTCTGTTTCATAAAAAATGTCTGAGGCAGACAGCTTGATGATACCTAGTTATCAGAACACAAATGTCTTTGCTTATTCTCTCCCACTACAAGATTCCTCTCACTGCCTCAATTTGTTCTGCAGCTGTAGAAGAGTTTTACTCCCAGGTTTTCATTTTATTATGTCCCTTTATGATGTTGCAGGTTTAGAAAGATATTTGATATGGAATATGTAAATTTGAAGACCTGTATTTTCTTTCCAGTCACAAACTGAAGAGCTAGCCAGAGAAAACTTCAGCTTTCATCAGTGGTTTTAAAGTTCACATGGTAGTGTCCTGACATATTTCAGTCTTCAAGAAATCAGTTCCCCTCTTCTAAAGTAGCTGTATACCTTTTGCTAGCTGTTTGAAATACCTATTTAATTATTTTTTATCCTTTTAATGTATCATGCAAATCTGATAGGCAGATAGGAAAACTGTATAGCGTGGAGAGTTCATAGCACTTTGTTTCAATAAACAAACAAACCAGCCAATCTAAACCCCCTTACTGTCTTCAAAGAACTTCTCTGTACCTGCTCAGCACATGCTTAACCGTGTATGTTTGTTCGGGAGAATATCACAGCTCGTATTTATAATACACATTGTAATATACATCTCGTGGGAAAGGTGTGGAAGGGGAAGTTGAAATGGCTCTTTGCTGATGATAAAATCAAAACAAAAACAACTGCCGATTCCCTGACCAGTCAGCTCTCTGGGACATTTTTATAATTCCTTTACTCTGTTGTTGGAGGTCTCCAATTAGCCTCAAACTGGAGCTCGCAGCTTGTGTGTGAAACAGGCAGCTGCTGGCACGCAATCCTCCCTGAAGTTGTTTCCTTTCCTTTTTCCTGAGATTTAGCGAAGGGGGGGAAGGGGTTGGAGTCACATGGATACAAAGCTTTTGATTAATGTCCAAGTCTGTGCTGCTGCGGAGGCTTTCCAACCTCTCAGCTAGCAGGGCGAGCTGGGAACCAGTGACCGCTGGTTTCCTCTAGGCTGTGTCCCCTTCCTGACGGGAAAGGAGCGCGCTCGGGGGTGGCTCGTCGCCCTCGGGAGCGGGTGAGCGGGGGCTGCGGCTGGGACCGGCCGGAGCCCGGCCCCGCTGGGTGACTCGGCGGGCTCTTTGTTGTCCTTGTCCGCAGCGCCGGGGCGCTCGGGGGAAGGCGCCGGGCTGGGAGCACCGACCCTCCTCGCTGCACCATGACAGAAGAAAGCAAGGGGGAAGGCAAGGGGGAAAGCGGGAAGGACTTGGAGAAGCAGCTTCGCTTACGCGTGTGCGTCCTCAACGAGCTGCTCAAGACGGAGCGGGACTACGTGGGCACGCTGGAGTTCCTGGTGTCGGTGAGCGGAGCGGGGGCCGGGGCCGCTCCCGCAGCGGAGCGGGACTCCCGCCGGGACAGGGGTTACCCCGAGCTTTGGATTCAGAGGGAGGGAGAGTAACAGGTTTTGAAATAGCCGGAGAGGGTCGCACGTTGCACCTCCGCCCCGATCCCCGGCCGCGCTTTGGCACTGATGATCGCGCATCTCCGCGCGTGGAAGAGAAGGGGGGTGATGTGTTTGGGCTCCCCCAAACCTAAGGGATGTGAGGGGCTTGTGTTCATCTTAGGGCGCCGCAGTTCCACTACTTGTGATGGTCTTGGAAAGCCAGCGGTGCAGGGGGGAGGGAGCAGGACAGGGGGGGTGCTGGTGTGCAGCAGCTGCTTGGCATTAAAGCCACATGTGGCATTCACTCCTATCTTGTGATGCGGGGTCAGCTGGGAAGGTAGCGCGTTCTGCTGAGCTGTGTTGTGACAGTTTTAGCTTCCTTCTACGTTTGAGTATCACTGTTCATAGGATTATTGGTACCAGGTAATACCCTAGTCAGAAAGGCAGTTCTCACTCTTTCAAAAAGCCAAAGTGAGAAATTATTGCAGAACAGATGTGGGCAGTGTTTCATTTGTGCCTGATCTTGGTAGCATCACTTTACAGCTCTGATAAATATGTCCAGATCAGCTGCTTCAGGCTGCAAAAGCTTTCACAGTAGCCCCATCATACATTTCTCTCCTCCTGTCCCATTGAAGAGGGGAAATCCTTCCAACTGCAAACTTCCTGCTTTGCTGCCTTGAGAATTGTGGACTTTCTGCTTATTACCATGAAAGAGGAAATTCTTAAGTTGGCTGTGACAGGGAGAATAAAAGCACAGACATTGGAGTGAAATAAGATCTACAGAGTAGCTTATTTTCTCCATATGTTTATCCTCAGCAGAACCATGAAAAATGGTAAATGGTCCAATGTGTTGGGTGTTTTTCAAAGTTTAGGATGTATATTTGAAAAAGAGGCTATGCAGCTATTTTACTCGTTTTCATTTAATGATCAGGTTTTACCTATTTAAAAAAACTTTATTCTAAGGCAATGTTCTTCTGTATTTTACCTTAAGCCACAAATTTGGTGTATGCTAGTGTCTTGGATTTCAGTAACTTTGAAGAATTTGTAATATTTTAAATTTTGTATTCCAAGGTTTTAGACATAGATATTTGAGTTCAAGCAGTAAGTGCTCAAATTCTCCCAAGGATCAGAATTTCTACATGTTTCAAGTTCTATCCAGACACTGAATTCAATAGTAAGTCTTTCTGCAGTTTGGATCAAGATGATCTAAATAAATCATGTGGAGAAAGGAAGAAGGGTTGATGTTAAATACTTGGTTCTAAATCAACTTTTCAGATTCATTAATGACTGTGGACAGGGTTCAAGTGACAGTTCAGAGATGTAAATCCTTCACAGAGAAATGTCACATGTTCTAATTGTACCTCAGTTTTGTTTGAAGAAACAACTTCTGAGCTTTCCTTTGGTCTACCTGCTAGGTCTGCTTTGAGATCAACTGTGGTGATTTATGAGGGCTACTGGACTAGGGCTAGTTTGGAGACCATCAGATTGATTTTATGTAAGCCATCAAAACCATCATTGCAGAAGGGGTTTATGTTCCAAAGTTAACAGTTAGGCTTCCAGATCATCTTGGCATTGTCAGTGGAGCTCGTTGTGGTAGAAACCATGTTTCCTTTATGACTGAGAAGCTGAAGGCAATTATAGTCTCCCTAAGAGTTTGCTCAGAGTACCTGCAGTTTTCATTGTACTTAGTAGGATATTCACTTAGGGTATTCACTTAGAGAAATATTCACAGGGTATTCACTTAGATAAATGAAAAAAACCCTGTGCATGGCTAGGGAATGAAGAGGTTATAAGGAGGAAGCGACTTGCTGGTATGTGTCAACACGGGAAATGTTTTGCTGGTTTCCCTACACTGGAAACATACCTATTATATGCTAGATTTAGGTTCTTTTGTTTGCATTGAAATTAAAGGGTATTGCTCAGAACAGATTTCTGGTTGATTATTTAAAATCTTTTTCCCCTAATCCTCTATGATTGCTCATCCTCCACTTATCAGTGTAGTGCAAAGTAGCATGGTTTATATGTTCTGTCAAAAGTCTGTAACACTGTAAGGTGCAAAGCAGAAGACTTGATAGATATATTTGTTACTTTATTAGAAAGAAGTAGCTGAGTAGTCAATCCCATGTGAATTCATTCACCTCTTCTTTTTTTGATTTATGCTGTGTAAATACAGTATATTGTGTTACATCTGCACTCATCACAAAACAAATCTGAGTGAAAAGGTCTGGTTGTATTAATATTATTCTTTCATATCTCCTGAATCTTCCAGTAATCAACTGTAGTAGTGTAGTCTGTTGAGATTTCAGTGATACGGAGCAATAACAATTTTGGGCCTATTGCGGTGAGGTATGTAAACATATGTGAGGTGGATAAACTTATGTCTCTCCCAGTAGTTGCAGCAATGTTGGAGGGAAGAGGCATAGGAAATTATGAATAAATACTTATACTTCTCCTTCAGATGTTTCATTACATTTAGAGTGTCATTGCAATACTAGAGTTTTTGTTCCTTCTACTATTTCTTAAAAGTAATGTGATGGAAGAATTTATTTAAGACACTAAAATGCCTTTTAAAACTATATCTGTAGATAGAGGATTTTATTTTTTTTTAAATAACCTACAGTATTAAGTTTCTGTTATGAACAATTGGTACTTTACTGGCTAAATTAACATTTGGATGTTTTCTGCTTCTGGATGTTCTTGCTGGTGTTCATGCCATTTTCCTGTGGCAATATCTTTGTTTTCCAATGAAAGAGAAGCTTTACTTGCAAGAATAGAAGAAAATATTTTTTTTCTTAGCAAAATGCTTTTTCTGGAGGGGACAGAAACAACAGTTGGTGAATATTTGTGCCATCTAAAATAATTTCGTGTCGTCCAATTGTGTGACTGAATAATTGATTACCTTGAATACTTATGGTAAAGATGCTTTGAAAAAAGAAGTGACACTCTCAATATGTGCATCATCTTTCATTCTTTACAGCAAATGACCAATGTCTATATTTACTGTGATCTGTGTAAACATAAGGAAAATTTCCTATGTTGCCCTATAAGCACAATCAGCCTAGAGAAAAGGAGGCTGAGGGAAAACTTTATCACTCTTTACAAGTACCTGAAAGGAACCTGTAGTGAGGTAAGAATCAGTCTTATTTCCCCAGCTAACAAGAGCCAGGACAAGAGGAAATGGTTCCAGGCTGCCCTAGGGGAAGTGTAGATTGGATATTAGGAAAAATTGATTCACTGAATGGGTGTTCAGGCATTGGAATAGGCTGCCCAGGGAAGTCATGGAATCACCATCCCTGGAGGTATTAAAAATCATGTAGATGTGGCACCTGGGGACATGGTTTAGTGGTGAACATGGCAGTACTGGGTACTCTGGTTGAACCTGATGATCTTGGCAGTCTTTTTCAACATTAACAATTCTATTCTATGACTAGCTAACTAGAGCAAAACTACATAAAGTTTTCTAAGATTCTCACTGGTCTGTGATTTTATGCTGGGGAATATATGATTCTTTATGAGAGTTTTAAAAATATAGTTGGATTTATTTTTGTAAATGTGTGGTTTCATTTCCTGTGTAATCAGGATACTCGCTTGAATCCTCAACATAGCAGTAGTGAACAGACCAGTACAACTGTGGGCAGAAATTGATGAGAAATTAAAAAGTATTTAATAGTAAAGAGTTGCTAAAAAGTGACTAGTTTAATTTGTCACCTTATTACCTGATATAAGGCTTAGTTCTTATGTTTGTGATTTACACTAATTGACCAGCCAGTAAGTGTAAACTAGGCCATAAAGAATTTTAGGATGCACGTACATATATGTAGGTATATATAAATATATAAAATATACATATATATTTTTTGGAAAGAAACTTTATTTTGGAATAGAGATCGAAATGTAATTAATCTGCTAAACTTGGTACTTCAGGGGATATCCATGGAAGTAGAGTTTAATTTTCTATGGCAAAGATTGTTTCTCTGGCGCAGTTTCGTGTTCTGACAAATTTGACATTGATGGGAATTGAAGCAGATGTTGGCAGTCCTGTTAGCCTTCCACACAGCCTCAGCTGGGGTGACTAGTTAGATCTTGAAGCAGCTGGGGGAAAAAAACAAAGCTAGTTTATTATGTAGACTATAGTATGATTTACAGAGTCTCTCAGTGAATATCTATGTTTCTGCCAGTTAACTCTCAAGTATCAGTTTGATTTTATTATATTCTACTGTACTATCTTCTGCTTGCACTAAAGTGAAAAGATTGGTTAATTTTCTTTAAATGTGCCCTGTTAAGGGAAGCTGAATCCTTGCTTTACAACGGGTATCAAGAGATACTGTTTATAAGGTTTATTGTGCAGCCTTTTCAGTGTCTGTGTGACTCCTCAGGATCTGTATTCCCCTGCTGAACATTCCCTGTCTCTTGGGTCAATAGATATTTCTCTGATTGGTGAGCAGACTAATTACTTGGAGAAGTGATTATAGTAATTGAGACTTCAGGTAACCTTTATAGTCAAATGGATAGCAATAGAGGATTTATGTAATTGATGAAAATTCCTCAAATGATTATGCTATATAATAAACATAGATTTGGGCTTTCCACAAAAAAGAACAATTTATAAATTATCTTTTATGGCTGTGGTTTGACAAAAACAAAGTATCTGTGTGTGCTGTTTTTGCGTGCATGTGTCTGTATGTCACAGAATACCTTAAATTGGAAAGGTCCCATAAGGATCATCTAGTCCCACTCACTGAATATGTTATATGTATATCTCAATTATAGTGATGATTAGTGACTTCATAGTGCTTTTCATAATTGCATTTATATTTTATAAAAGGGATTTAAATGAATGGAAGGGAAAGGTTTTAGCTGGCTGCATTTTTTGATAAGGTTATGTGATTTCCTTTCTCTTCAGGAAAAGAAAAACAGCATTCTATGGCTACTTCATCATAAAAAGTCAAAAGGAAGTGCAAACACAATTACCATAGAAAGTCAATATCTTTTCCATTCACTTCCAATTTCTGCTGTTTTTAACTTGCTTAAGTGTTAACTAAAAATGTGAGTGTGACATTCTATTTTTGACTTTGCTAGTCTATATCAATGGCACCACCTGTGGTCCCTATCAGAGTAAGAGTAACTGCTTAAAAGCTGTTTATTTCTTTGTAACCCATGCCCTAAGGTTGAACACTCTGCTTTATGGAATGGATTAGCAAGGAAGTTTTTTTTTTTTTTTTGGTGTGTGTGTGTACCTATGTGTGTCTTTACTAGGTAAGTGCAGAGTTCATGCAATATAGGACAGTGGCAAAAAGCAGAGTTTTTTTTCTGAAGAATTTTCAGTACATATCTTGTTTGGAATTGGAGAGATTTATGCTAGACAATGACAAATGTTTCATACTTTTCAATGTATTTCCTCTTATTGCTCTCAGATACTTAGATTGCATTGTGAAAAACTCTTCTTTAGGAAGAAAGGTGGTTTGTTGAGCTTTTGAGTGAAAAGTTTAGAATACTGAAGGGGGAAATCTTTGTTCCAGAGCATTTAAGAAACTTGTGTTCTTAAGACTTATTGTTGACTAAGACTTCATCTTTTGAAGACTATAATATACTTAGAAGAGTTGTACAACTTCATGATTTATCTGTATTTATAAATAATATTTGCAGTGTTCCAGTTATTTCTTTGCTCTGCCTTATAGCTCAGTCCTAACTTTCCTGGCATATGTATTTCACAAATTTGTAGTGTGAGCTGCTAATTTAGAAGAGGCTGCTTGGAGGGCACCATCCATCAAAACTTCCAGGTTTAAGTTATTCTGTGCAGCCTAATGCTGCTGAATAGTATCCTCTTTGCAGTGATTTCAAATATTTAGGGAGACATATTTTTCAACTCATTTCAGTAGTAATTTTTGTCACCATTTTATAAACACTAAGCTTTAAAACTAGGTATCCCAAGGTTGGTTTGTATTTATTTCGTAAAGTAAGCATGAAGAGCAACTCTGTCAATTAGATGAAGCTGAAGTCATTGTGACAGTATTACAACATGTGAGAAATTGAAAAGTTCTTTATGTTAGAAACCAAAAGGAACAGTCTTTTGGCCAAAATAAATCCAAACTGGCTGGAGTTGACCTAAGATACTGATTGGCATGATTTGTTAATCTGTAGAAGGCCATAACCATGTATCTCTAAGTAAAGTATATGTCCCTGTTCGAAAAGGATATGGATTACCCATGAACGAAATATAGCCTTGAGCAAGGTAATTAATTTTATTGAAGACTCTGCCATTTTTTACAAGTGTCTTGAAGAACTTCTTGTAGTCACATACTCATGCATATTCTTCTTCAGAAATTTTGTCCAACTATTTTTACTTTAGGACTTAACTGCATGCATGTTTCTTGGGATTGAGCAGGGTTATCACTGTCTTTGGTGAATGTGTGGATTGGTGTGGGACTGGCTACTCAGGAGAAATGCAAGAATGAAGATAGCAAAGTGGAGTTGCCATTCCTGGAGGTGTTCAAGAGGTGTCTGAATCTGGTGCTGGGTGATATGTTTTAGTGGTAGAGTTCTGTGCCTGGGATGGAATAACCCTGTTCACCTGTACAGGCTGGGAGCTAGAAAGCAGCTTTAGAGGCTACTCTGGGAGTACTTGTGGAGAAGAACTGGAATATGAGTCAGCATTGCACCCTTGCAGTGCAGAAAAGAATCAGCATCCTGGCACTGTTCTAGCAAGGACATTGCCTGTAGGTCAAGGGAGGTGATTCTTTACCCTCTGCTCTACATCTGTGAGACTTCTGAGAGTCAAATTTTTGGCTCTCTAATTTACCTACTAACACAAGTCTGATGCTGGGACTGACCAGCAAGGTGAGGAGGGGCCAGGAGCATATTGCTGCAAAGAGGCTGAGAGAACAAGGTTTCTTTGGCCTTGAGAAGGCTTGGTGGAATTTTTATTATTGCCTACAATTCCCTGATGGATAGATGAGGGCAAGATGCAGCCACATTTCTCTTAGAGGTGCACAGTGGAAGGAGAGGCCATGGAAGATGGGAATTCCAATGTGATGTGAAGGGAAAAAATATTCCTTACAGTAAAGCTGGTGAAAAACTGGTATAAGTTGCTCAGAGGCTGTTTTTTATTTTGCTTAAAGGTCATCTAGGCAAGACTGGACTACCTGTTCTAGTTGACACTGCTCTGTTCAAGCAATTGAGCTAGATGACCTTCTTTCCAACCTCCAAGACTCCTCAATTTATTGCCATGACAGAAAAAAAAAGGCTGACTGCCTTGTTTCAGCCAATTTCACGAGAGCAGAATTTTCACGTCTGCATCTCTACTTTGTTTCTTATAGTCTGAAATTGCAGTGCAAATAGCCAGGCTGTACTGTTCAGCAAACAATCATTCAAAATTCAAAAGAAGACTCAGGTACATAGTTTTAGGGCGTTTTAAAAATTTCAGCTGTATTATTTTTGCTCAGGAAACAGATAATCTGTCACTTTTATACTGTTTTTCTATTCAGAGATGTCTCAATCCATTGCTTGCATTAATAAATCAAACCTGTGTAGTTCTACAAATGGGAAACTTAGATCTTGATTTTTGGGTCCCTGTGGAAGTTTGTGCCAGAACCAGAAATATAATCTGATGTCTTGATTCCCAGTTCACTATTCTGACAGCAAAGCAACCCTTTCTCTTCATATATAATTGATGCTAAAAGAATGGTTGCCTACTTAAAATGTCTGAGAAGCTGCAAGTATAACTGTTCAAACCAGCTTCATTTTGAGCAAGCTTGATTGCTCCTGGGATTGTCTCATAGGCTGCTTACAGTTGAATTTATCCTGTTGTAGGAACAGAACTGAGAAATTAGAGGTTGACACTTATTTTAGGTCCCATGAGACCTCCAGATTGTCCTTTGAGCTTTTGACAGTCTGGCTGCCAAGTCATCTGGCATCCCTGATGAGCTTTCAAGTTCAAGGTTGAAGAACATGAAGGGAAGGTGTAGGAGAAACAGACAGAACTGAAGTGAGTAGAGGAAAAAACAGTAATACATTGTAGTAAGGTGGCTTTCTTTATTTCAGTGTAATTTGTGTGATGCAGGCCTCTTGACAAATGGATAATATCTTGATGAGTGAGGCAGAATAAAGAATCTAATCCGTGACCTTCCTAGGGAAGTTTTATATGAATTCTCACTTCAAAGTGAAATTTGTCTGTGAGTGCTGATACTTGTGCCTGAATCTTAAATACATTATATATATTGGCATGTTTACTTTCTAAATACATTTTTGTCTATTATAATAACTAGAGCAAGTGACCAGTATCAACTAATGCGATGGTGAATTTACATTAAAAAAGTGTTTTATAATTTGGCCTGTGAAATAAATTGTTAATTTTCTAAGGCTGTTTTAAAAGGAGTCATTCCTAGAGTGAGGGATGAATGTTCTTATGTGTTGACTTAACAATCTCATTCCCTTTATGCCTAAATCAAATATGTTTTGACAGAGTGAGTGATTCCTGGGATGCTATGAATTCGTGCAACAAGGCTGGAAAATCACTTCATTTTGTTGCTTAGTATGTGCTAAGTTACTATATTCTTAAATTCCTTGGGTAAGGTATCTGGATTCCTAGAAGAAATGGCATGTGACAGCATGCTTTGAGACACCATCCTCTGACTCTAGACCTCAAAGACACACTGTAGAATGTGGTCTGTGCTCTAAGAGTCACAGAGGCATTTGAGACTTAAACAGATGTGGCAGCAACCGAAACTCTGCCATGTATAAGCACCACTTTTATTAAAAAGATACCACAGCCTGACAAGGTAGAGGGAAGAAAAAGTGACACACACCTGTAGAGACAGTTAGTGTTGTGTCACTTGTAAAATGTTTGTGGCTGAATAGTTTGTATTTACCTTTTTGTTGTCTGGGAGAGAGAGCTATTTTGCAGAAGCCGTAGGAAGCAGGAAGGCAATAAATAAGTCCCGATTCATAAAATGCTTTGTAAAAATGGCCACCCTACATTTATAATGAGAGCTGCTTCCTTCCTGCTAGTGCCTGTTGGTTTTTGTTCATGAAAGGTATGATAAATACTACTTAAAAAGGAATTTGCTGGATATGATAAAGACCTAAAACGAGACTTGTTGGAAGGAACCTGTGAATTGCTGTGACAGATTTAAGAAAAGGTCTCTCCCAGTTGCCCTGATTCTGGGCAGGACCGGGTTAATTTTGGCAGTAGACGGGAGGGGGCATGGCTAGGACATGGAGATCATTCTACACCATCTCACATCATTGGTTGAAGCGGGAAAAAGGTAATCTCTTTTGGGGAGAAAGGAGTCCCTTCTGGTCAGGGTAGCATGGTGGAGGCAGTGGTCAGGTATTGTTGTTTCCATCTGAATCATTCCCCTCTTTCTCATGCCCTGTGCCATTACTAATGTTACTATTTGTTTTCTTATCTCATTGCTGTTTCCAGTAAATTGTTCTTATCTCAACCTGTGATCTTTACCTTTTGTGCCTCAAATTCTCCTTTCCAGCCCACCACAAGGGAAGGGGAGAGCAGGGGCTGCATAAGTCAGTGATGTGTGGTTTCAGTGGAAGCACTAAATTGAGGATACCATTACTAAACTACAACACGCAGTAGTTTCTTTCGTAATGGTAAATAGTAGCATTACTTAGGGAGTTTGTTCTTCCTGACTGGGAGCTGTCTCTCCTGAAGAGTGTAGGTGTTGTACCTGGTTGCAAACCTAGTGATTTCTGAGTTTGATTACTTTACTTTTGTATTTGTGTATTTTTTTGGCGTCTGTAACTTCTGAATGTGTATCCCATAAAATAATTCTTTTTACACATTTTAAATATCCTGTCTAAAAAATTTGCTAAGTACTTGCATCACTATTTTTCTTGTTGGAACTCTAATTATTTTTATGAAACCCTTTTCATATGTTCAGTCATCTTTCAAATTCCTTTGTGATGAATTCTTCTGTTTCATTGATCTTCTGCCTAGTTTCATTCTTAGTCTTTTGCATACAGTTTTCAGAGGGCAAAAACGAACATTCCCAAACATCTGGAATAGGTGTTTGAGGTACTGAATTATGACAAGAAAATGCATCATTCAGTACCTCATACTTGTCATAATAATATCTTTCTTGACTGAAAGACATTAAAATTCTGTTTATCCTTTTGCAATGTGTAGTTAGCCCTGTACTTAGGCCTTTTTTTGCCTCTTTACTTACCTTTAAATATCACAAGTGGTATTTTTAGAGATTGGGCGAGATTCTTGAAGTATGACTTGTAGCTGCCATTTGCTTTTTCTTACCAATCTGTTTTGCTGTGTGAATGGGGAAAAGATCTAGGAAGATGTCTCAGTGAAGGATTAAGTAGCCAACCAGGAATAAATATGAACAATAAGAGCTATGGGATTACATTTCTGTGCTCAGGAAATAGGAAGGAGAAAATAATAAGGAAAAATATACTAGCAAGGTAGAAAAGGAAGAGGAAAGGGTTACTAAAATTAGTTGTAAAAATGAAAACTTGCACAAAAATCCCCTTTGAAACATGGCAGGTATGTGATGAGATTTCCTCATACTGTAGTACATGTGTTAATAGGACAGGCATCACTGGCTTTTGCAGTGTTAAATTACATGCTGCTCACGGTCCCAGAAGTTAACTATGTTATTGGATGTTTGCTGTGAGTGTGGAACAGTACAAGTGCAGTGTTTCTTAGACATCTTCAAATACAGTCAGCTTGAGATGTGAAAATACCATTCTTTGAATTTGGTTATTGTGTGCTAATTTGCTTTTATTTTATGATAAAATATGAAATTTCAATAATTATCAACAGATAATTGAGAATCTCTATTGGAGAGAGCAGCATATGAGCTGTCTTTAGTTAATCTCTTTTATCAGTAAAAGAGACCTCCAGGTTTTCAGAAGGGTGTGACTAAACATTTCAGAAATGCTAGGTTGTAGATTGTTTCCATAATGTTGGAAATATTTTTGCCAGAGCTGAGATCTTTCTGCGACTTAGAGTTACAGCAGAGACATATTAAGTAGAAGGATTGTATCTGTTGTTTTCTCCAAGTGTACAGGTTCACTTTCTATTAAGATGTTGGTTTTGTAGTTCAGTTACACAGAACAACACATAAACACCATTAATAATAATACTGGAATTAATGAGTGGAAATTACAAAATTAATTGGTTGTAGACCACATTTAAATATCTTGTAATATACCTGGAAGGATTCTTTATGTGGGCAGGGGCAGAAGAGTGAAGAGCTGATAGGAATAACTTTTCTTTTACTTGAGGGTTCATTTATCTCTTTGACACTGCATGAGATCCTGTTTATTAAGAATAATGCCTGGAAGTTGGCAGTTATATTCTGTATGAGTGTGTTAATTTCTTCCCATATGCTATGAGATTGTCCTTACAGGAAATAAAGGGACTTTTTCCCATGTTTAGTTTTACTGAACTGTTACAATAGTCAGACAGGACAGAAAGAATGGTAAGGAAAGTTTCCTGTTTTCTGCAGATATTGAAGTGGTCTTCGACCCTTACCAAGGAAGATCTTCTGTTCCACTGTGACTGCACTGAGAGCTGATTGTCATTGCTGTATGAAGGTGCTATGATCTCTCTTGAAAAGCAGTGCTTCACTCTTAAATGTTTTAAGGCAATTTACTGTCCCTTCTATCCATCTCAATTACATCTCAGTATTTGCACTTAGAAATAGCAAATTGACAGCAAGGAATGCTTCTAGCTGCCTCTTTATAAACACTCAGATATATTATGCTGTGTTTAGAATAGTTTTAGATAGGTGATGAAATAAAGCATGGGCCTGACTGATATCCTCAAAAGGAAAACAGAGGAGAATACAAATGTAGTAGACTTGGAAGCTTTTCATAATAGTAAGGATATGAACTGCAAAAATGAATCATGCTTTGTTTTGAGTCTACTGTGCCAGGACAAAATTGGGAAAGGCTGGTAAATCAGCGTCTCGGCAGATACTCTGATGAAATTTTGATGTGAAGCTGAGGATAAATTATGCTGATACTGCTACAATATAAGCTATAGGTTTCCTAAGGAAAGACAAAGACTGGCCCCACAAAAAATACTGTGAAAATCTTTTTAGTCACTATTCAACCTGTAAGTTCAAAAGTGATTGCTTGTCTTTAAATTTCACATACTTGTGTTATAGAATATTCCCATGAGTTGTGGGAGATGACCATCAGCCATGATTAAAGATTATTTTAACTGGAGTACATGAAGATAAAATTTAAACAGGAGCTGTACTACTGGTAGAAGTACTTCATAATTTCATTCAGTAGACCAAGTGAAGAAACTTCTTCCAAGTTAAAGATTTTTTTTAAAGTAAAATTGTATTTTATAGTTACAGCAGTTTATCAGCTGTTATAGTACCAATTTTTAAGTCATTAAGTTGACTAGTTACAACTCAATCTCATTAAATTTTTAAATTTGATTTTGTAATGCACTTTTCAGCACAGTAAACATAGGTTTTCTAAGTTAATTTGCAGGGTACTTCTTCACTGAGAAATATTTTTGGTTCTTTCACACACTTTTTTGGGTCTGAGTCAAAATTTTTCAGGTGAATTGGTTAACGAAGCTTCTCTTGTTTCTCTGTCAAACTTACTTGGTATACAAATGCTGCTTTAAAATTGCAGGATTACATAAAATACTCAGTTGTCCTAACATTTGAATGTATTTTACATAGATTACTATATGTGTGAGCAAGTGATGCTGGCAGTTGCTGTATCATGAAAAATAAAGGACCAGCTGAAGTTTATTTGAGCATCCTGTGAGAAATGTGTACTGGAAATACACTGGGTTAATTAGTTTTCATCTTTATTACAGCAGCATCCAGCATAGAAAGTAACAATTTTTGCACTTGTAGATTTTGCTAATAAAGCCTGGGGTTTGGGCCAAATGAGATATTCTTATTACAAAAAAAAAAAAAAAATTAAAATATGACAACCATTATGCATTTGCATATTGCATATCTTTGTAATGAAAAATTCCCTGTATTTACTTGCCAAGTGCAATTTGGCTTTTGACTGCAAGAACTGTTAGATGTAAAACAGGGCTTTGGCAAAATGCTATTTTGTGTCTAAAATGTTTGTTCTTTGTATGCTGCTGTCTTTCTTAATGTACCATGGCAGTGAAGGCTGTAATGACTATTCCAGTCCTTTTCCTGTTGTTTTCCAGCCACCAGCTCTGGGATAATACAATGCTCTGACTTTCCTATTTATTTCTAAAACTTTTAATTTCACTTTTTATAAAAAAGTTAAAAAAACTTTTAATTAACTTTTAATAAGAGTAAATGTTTCTCATATTCTGACTAGTGTTAAAAAATAAAGCATTTAATACATTTATGCCACATACTTTCAAATGGAATTTACCAGTATATCATAGCAATTCTAGTTACTGACCCTTTATTCTTCCATTTCTGCAAATTTATTTACTTGGTTTTGTCTTTCAGGAGATGGTGGATGGTTATTGATAGATAACTGGACTTGAGATAGGTGCAATATTCATTGTCAATAGGGCAGCTGTAGCTTTACTGTGCACTACAGATGTGAAGCAAATATTAGCATATTAAATAAATATTAATATAATATTAGCATTTAAATATTGTGGTAGGAAGTCCAGTACAGTGAAAGATTTGAGTTTTTTTTTCTGGTTAATGAAAAAAGTTGATGAACTGCAGATTTTCCACATGCAACCAAGTTTCACTTCTAAGGTTTTAAAAGAAAATGAAGCATCTTAAAATAATATTTTTGGCCTTTAGAAAGCTTCTGTGACTATAATAAACCCCAATATTTCAGGGTTTTCACAAATTTACACATTTAGGAAAAGTGGCTACATCAGGTGCTATCACATATTGTCTTTCTATGTGAAGACCTGTCACATCACTTTATAATTTAGTTTCTACTTCAGCAGATTTTTATGTACAGATATATCTACCCTCTGTTCCTAGTGCAGCTTTAATTTTGATTTACATGCTAACACCAAAATTACATGGAGTTTAAAGCCATGATGAGTCATGACCAGACCTAAGATGTGAATATGATTGACATAAATTATGAGGTAGCCTGTTTCTGTGCCCAGGCTAAGACAAAGACCTGAGGAACCAGACTGCTGGTTAAATTTCAGATTCTCCTCAGATCTCCAGTGCTTCTTGTGCAGAGTGAAAACAGTTCAACTGCCAGCACTCTGCTACCCCCACCTATTCACATGGGGACAGGACTCAGACAAGGCTCTTTGTCTCAGCCTCTGCATGTACTTTGACTTGATCATCTCATACTTTTTTTACTGCTCATTTAATAACAACTACTCAGGATTTTGCCACCTGGCCTTGGGGAATTAGATACTGCTGCTCCTATCCAACAGAGGCTTTGATTTTTTTTTTTTTAATTAAAAAGTCTATGTCTGGTTTTTCCCTTAATGAATGTCTTCATTTGATAACTGAAGAATGAAAATACATTTACATTGTTCCAGGTTTTCTGTAAGCAAACTTTTGCACAGCAGACTTTTAAATTTGTATGCTCATACTAATGTATGTCCACTTAACTGGAAACACTGGGAAAACAAACTTTCTTTAGATTTTAGGGTGAGGTAGGGAATGTGCTGATGCCATTCTAATACCAATTTTCTTTTCAGGTTTGTTTCAGAGGCAAATAAAACTGTGCTAAATATGAATAATAAAATAATTATGGCTGTGCAATATATATTAGCACATGTAGTTGGGGGTTGGTCCTAGCCTGAGGCATTTACTAGAGATTCCTATGTTGGGAATTTATCTAGGTAGTTAAGGGATGAAGGCAAACTTGGGTAGGAGGCTTTGTGTCTTTCCTTTTTGGCTCAGCTACTGAATAAAGTTAAATACCCTTCCTAAAAGCTGACTAATAGATTATTTTTAAGATGCCTTCCAATACAAACCATTCCATGATAACACCAATAAAGAAACAAGGGACAATCTATCTCCAATGCCCCTGCCATGGGCAGGGAACCTTCCACTAGATCAGGTTGCTCAAAGCCTCATTTAGTCTACCTTCAGCAGGTGGAGTCCACAACCTCTCTGGGCTACCTGTTCCAGTGTGAAGTTGGTTAGACCTTCTCAAGCCCAGTCTCCTACAGTGAATAGTTCTTCACTCTCCCAGTTTCTGCTTTCACTTTTTGCAGCTTGGGTAATGTGGCTGGGATACTTGATGGCGAAGACAGAGGTTAAAAATGGCATGGAGTGCCTCAGCCTTCTCCATGTCCTGGTAAACAGGTTACCAGTATCCTTTCTGAGGGGACCCACATTTTCCCTAATCTTCTGTTGTTGATGTACCTATGGAAGCTGGATGTCCTTGGCCAGATTTACTTCTGCCGCTACTTTCCAAACCTTCTCTCTGGCTTTAGACAATTTCTCTGTATTGTTCTTGGGCTACCTTGCCCTACTTCCATCCATTTTAAGCTATCTGTTTGTGTTTAAGTTTGTCCAGGGGCTACTTGTTCATCCATGCAGGCCTCCTGGCATTCTTTCTTGATTTCCTGTTACTTCAGATTTCCATCAGATTTATCTATAAATTTTCAGCTGTAGATTTCCGTTGAAAACTGTTTCCTATGCTGTGAAGAATTCCTTTATTCATATTCCATTTTTTTTACTTTCAGTTTCTTCTGCCTGCCTCTAGTATGAATAAAAGATGACAGCTTTTGTCACCTCTCTTTGGTAACCAAAAAATGAATTAATTAAGCGACCATGAATAAAATAGTTGTTTCCAGAAGTGTGCTTAATGTTTGTGTTTGTAAAGGCTTTTACTGGAGCTACTGTACATGCTCAAAAAAGCAGAAAGAAGTTAACATTATCCTGGAACTCTAGTGTCATAATGGAAGTGCTTTGTCTTAATTGAAATAAATATTTACTTTGAATGTCCAAATTTACATTAGCTAAGAAGACTCTTAATGTGTACTGTAGATTGTGTATTCTGATAATAGTGCTGGATAACAAATAATGGATAAGCATTCTCAGATTGCCAGAGTTATTCTGAGATTGCCTGTTGTTTATGGTGCATTCAGACTTCCATTATTTGGAATAACTGGAACTCAAGCCACACTGTTCCTGTCAGAGGTGCCACTTGCTGTGGGGTGGGTATTTTGACAACTGGCATCTGGAGTCATTGCCGAATCAAAGATGGGAGGGAGCAGAGACAGAGACTGAGGAATGCTGCAAAAACTACTAGCCCTGCCAGTAACAAATTGCAAAATAGGACACTTGAGTGTCTGGAATTTTATTTTCTTGGCTCAAGCATTTTAAAAATTATGGGTAACAAAGTCTGAGTGTGTACCTATGGATGCTGGAGGCTTTTAACGTGTCTCCTGGACTTGGTTATGGGAAATAGCATGAGGGGTAAATTTAATTGTCTCCTAGTGACATGTCTGAACCTCTGGCTAGTTCTTTCTAATATAGATTGGCCTGCCATAGTGCAAGAAATCATGATATAAAAGCCTGCTCCACCATTCTGTTGAGCAGAGTCACTGGTATGAAAATGTAGCCAGCAGCACTGGTGGGGGGGGGAAGAGGAGCAGGCTTTGAGGACCTGGAAGAAATAATTGTTTTTTGAATCAGATGAAGGTTAATTTCAAGATATAGCAGGGTAAACACAATAATGTGATAGGAGAAAACACAATGCTGCAGTGTTAACAATACTTTAAATATAAACTGGTTCCTCTCAGAGATATGCATGTGCTCTCTGTTAGTGAGGGCTACCTAGACAGTGCTTAATTGATTTAATTTATAAAAATACCACTCAGTTTATCTCATGGTGTAGTTAAAGTTTTTAAGGTAAGTTCCATATTTTAATAATTTTATAATATTGAGAAAATACAATAATGCTGATATTGTACAGCACACTGAGTGAATTCTGCATGTATTTAAGCACTTAGCACAAATGAAATGATTATCTTTACTGTTTCATGGCCAAGTCAATAAAGCACAGTACATTTGCTTTTAATAAACAGATGCAATGCAAGAATAGAGTTTTCTGTGTGTTTGGTCAGGAAGCTGTCACCTTCATATCTGGTAGAATTTCATTAAACATGAGGGAGAGGCAAAGTGGAGGTCGCAGTGGGGTTATTTTCCTAATGTCACAGAACAGGCTTTTGCTCTTGTGTGTGAATCCAGTCAGCTCAACCAAGTGAAAAGCTCGGAAGCGCCCAGTGGAGGCTAATTAGAAGCCTCCACCACCACTGCCCGCAGAATCTGTTTGCACTCAGTGTTCTTGGCACCCTGCACACCGCTGCACTGATTTCTCTTCATCTGCCACCTTTCTACTGCTGCTGAGCCTGTTCCAGTCCAGAGCCACTGGCTCGAGCAGGATTTTCCAAGCAGTTGCATCTCTGATAGCCTGCACCCTTTCAGTACTGAATCTTAAAGCTGGATTGGGAAAGATTTTGACTCTTTTTGCACACGATGAATATGTTCATAAATGTAGGATCAGGTGAAAAGGGTATAAATCAACAGAATTACAGGCTGGGAGTGGATGATAGCAGTGGAAATGGCGAGCAAGCGAGAACAGGCAGAAAAAAGCCAATGAATTGTAAGCAGAAATCAATAGATAAAAACAGTTGTGCTCTTCATAAAAAGGTTGCACTGAAATTCTGGATTTTTGGGTCATGTTGTTGGTTCCTGGTTATTTAGAAATAGTCACGAAACACTAGGGAAGTGATATTCCTTGCTCTAGTAAACTCCAAGGTTTACTTAATCTATTACTACTACCAGCTTGTCTTCTGAAGCAGTAGAGACGTCTGCTTTGAATGTAAAGGTTAATGACTTGTGCAGAGGTGAGTATCAATTTACATGTCACAATGTATGTTTTTCAGCTTAAACACAATTACTGGAGTTGTACTTCACTGCTCATGTTAATGCAATTCTGTTGGACAGAGAAGAGCAGGGAAAGATTAGACTTCATTGCAGTGCCAGGGACTGGTATCTGTTGAACTTCTGCTAAATCTGTTACTTCTCTGGGGTGATTTAATTGTCATCATATATACAGATTTTTTTTTCACTATAGAGCATCTACTCAGTGTCGTAGATTAAGGCATTATTTGTGCAACAGTGTTATGAGATCAGAGACAACATGGCCAGTCCCTGTTCTCTCAGTTAACCAATATACTAACCCTTACTTTGTTTCCTACCGTGGCTGTCTCTGCTTGACCAACACCATTTTTTTGTAACAGCCAGGGAATGTGTTATACTGAAAATCTGTCATTGACGTGTAATGGGAGTGATCACACTAGAAGTCCACTGCTTTTCTAGTGTACCCTCTCTCTCAGCTCTTGCCAAAATACTTCACACTTCATCTGCAGTTTTGCTGTCTGATGCATCTTTGACTATGGGACAAAGAGATGCCTTTTGTGTTGGATGGAGAGAGGTGACAAGGGAGGCTTCTTCTAGAGTCCTAGTCTTCCCCCTCTTGGGAAAGGTTCCTCCTATGAAGCAGAGATCAGTAACTTTCTTCCTGCTCAAAGTCAGAAGTTTCCTTCACAGTTTAGGATTGACCTGTTGAGGTCTTCATGTAGCTGTAGGTTACTTGAGATGCACTACAGTATATATTTTTTAATAAAATGGGATGCTTTTAAAAGTAGTTTAGCAAAAGAGACATGTTCATTAATGAAAAATGTAAAAGCCCAGGGGTTTAATTATATTTACAGTTTGAATGGAAACAGATCTGGATAAACTCTTTGGGTAGGCATATAAACACAACGGTTCTAGAATGGGAAAACTTAGATGTTATACAGAGAAGTTTCTGAAAACTGAAGTGGTAACCTTGAATTATGTGCTAGGCACCTCACTATGTTAATATTTTAAATGGAAGAAAACCATTAATACAGTATTCCACAGAAAAAGATGTTATTTTGTAGTTTTACTGTTTTAATTACATATTTAAAGCTATTTTGAGTGATGCATTATTGAAGCCAATCTAAGCACTATTTGAATATAGTTAAAGACTGTAGAGAACTAAACAAATACACATCTGAAACAGACATTGTGATTGTTCTTTAAAATTTTTAATAGCATGTATTCTAAGTCTGACTCAGCTATGAAGTTAATTAAATGAATTACTTAATAGCAGTAATATTTAATATTTAAAATTTAGTATGTTATGAAGTTTTTTGTTAAGTAGGACATCTATTACTAATTTTGAAGAAAATGTGAAATTATATTAACCTAATAGATTTTTGTATTGTTTTGTATGTCCTGAAAACACACTGGATGTAGTACTTTAATCAAAAGCATATGGCAGTCCTTATGAGTGAATAGAAGAATAGGGATTTTGCTGCTAGAGTAATTGTATGGGATTTGTTATTAGAGTAATTGTACGGTAATAAAGTTGTGGGTTTGTTTTTTGTTCTTGATCAGTATGTCCTGACAGAAAACCAAAGTCAAACCTTTAAGGACAGTGGAGTGCAGAGCCTCTGGGGTCAGCAGTAACTCAGGAGAAGTATGCAGGGAGGTCAGAGATCAGTTTAGGGGCCCATTTTTCAAGGGAACAAGCACGGGGGGCTCCCTCCCATTGGTTCTTGAGTTGATTTAGAAACCAGGAGTGAAAGCAGCAGGATGGAAAGCGCAGCTGAGATCTCTCAAGCAGTGCATTGATGGCACTGAATGCCTTTCTGGGTCATGGTCGTTTCACCAGGGAAGGAAGGGCTGGTTCCCCAATCCCCCCAGCAAAGGGAGGGGGGCAGGAGGAGGAGGGCATGTGGCTCACGCCGCTTCATTCACAAGCACAAGGATGGCAGAGGGCCCAGACTCTTCATAGAAGTCCTGCACAGCAGCTTTCAGGCTAAATTCATGCCACTGATTAGATGCAAAGTTTCTTTTCATTCACAGCAGCCAATTCGTTCCAGCGAGCAGAGAAACATAGCATAAAGTATAGAAAACACAGCCAGAGGTTGCCAATTCTAGGCAGACCAAAACCTTTTTGCTGTAGCTGAAGTATGCTTATCATGTAGATTTCCCTCATCATGACTTGTTTTCAAAGTTAAACACAATAGCAAAGTGGGTTCTAGTAAGCATTTGGTATGCTTTGAAACTTCACTGCCTAGCTAATTAATGTGATTTCAGTTTGAAATATGGGCTGTGTCGCTGTTGTTTCTGTAAAGAAAAAACTATGGAGAATTTAGAATAAAGCTGTAATGATCAGCATGACTGTAATCAGCTTTTTGTCAAGGTTTTTTTAACCTTGAAAGCTACCCATACCTGTTCTCACATGTAACATTTTTGTGTCCATGCCTAATTAGAACTGTGAAATTTTTAATTTGTGGGCTGGCTGTTTTCTCCCACTGCAAATTATGTTAGTTGCTGAAAACTTAATTGGAAGACAACTTTCCAGTAAGGAAAATGTTCTGTTGATAGTTGGAAATATTACAGAAGGCCTTCCCACTTACTAGCTATTAATGCTCTAAGGATGAAAGTAGTCTGTATGTCTTAGAAAATGAATTTGCTTACTAGCTCTTTATATATGTGGAGCAATTAATCCTCTCCTGTACTGTCATTGCCTTGCTGGGTTTGAATAGGTTTTGTACAAGTAGGAAAGTGAGCGGATTTTTTTCTTTACTCAGATGCCTGAGTAGTAGTCAGTTTTGAAATGTTGCTTTTCTCTGGTATTGTGGCTTGTTTTGTATGATCACTGTGGTGTATACAGTCAAATGTTGGGGTAATTCAGGTCTCAGTAATTTTGTAAAATGAAATTAAAGCCACTACAGATTAATTTTTGTCTTCTGAGCCTGACATCCCCCTGGCTGGTAGGTAAAGGGTCTCAAAACTTCTTCCAAACTGCAGTGAGAAACACTGAAGGAGTGATACAGCTACGGTTTCATTGCATGAGAAAAATTTAAGTATTTCAAGGAATTAAAGATGACGATGAGTTAGGAGAAAAGATCTTAGTGATCTAAATTCATCGGATGAGCTAAGCACTGTCGTGCCCAATCGTTACTAGGTCTGACCAGAATAAAAGGGTGTTTGTTTATTATTGCTGTCTGAGGACATTCTTCTTCCCCTCTGTTGCACTAAGCTGTCTGCAGTTTCTTATGATGCTTAGACATGGAAACAAGCCTTCATAATTAAAATATTTGTGTAGCTGTTTTATTTAGTCTTTGAATATACTCATCTGTACTAAAGCACAATTGAGAGGTGCTATTTAAATTATTTGCAACCAATAGGAAAGATACTTAGGAAAAAGGACCCCAAAAAGTGTATGAAAACAAAGCAGTGCTTACGACACTGCCCTGAATGATGATGATTAGAGTATTATTTTTGATGTTTTTCAAGTGGTAAGAAGGGTTCTCATTGTTAGTGGAGCCTAATTAAAAATAATTATGCTCTGGCATTTTCCTTTCTGATACAGTTTGGGCTGTAGTGAGTGGTTCTCCATGATCTCCCTTAAAGTTCAGGAGGGTGTTTTTGGAGATTAGGAGGGGGTTTTTTTGTTAGGTTTGTTTTTTTCACCTAGATGTGATGTATTAAAGTTGTCCTCAAACACATTAATAAATTTGAAATGCAGTGTGTTGTACCTCACGTGCCTTGAGTCTTGAATTGAATGTCAGAGATTTTTAGAACCATCTAGATTAATTTACAAAGCTTGGTGTGATAGTAAAATTATCTGAATTTTTTATTCCCCAAAATCCAACCGTAGTTACAGAATTTCACCTTAATTTTTTGCATTTTCAAAAAATTAGGCTCTGTATACCCAGAATTGTTTGGGAATCTTTTTTCCATTGCTTCATGGTACTTGAAAAAATTTTTATTTTCTTTACAGTTCGTGCTACAGTAAATGAAGTCTAAATTTATGCTTACACTTAATGTCTTTGAAATTTGGTCAATAAGCAGATTATTACCACTTGTAAGTATATATTTGCTCTCCTAATCTTTCTGTAATTTCCCTTACTCTTTTTGACTAAAAGCACTCTTAAATAGAGCCAATGGTATGATTCAGTGGGTAAATTCCTCCACATAGTTCATTAAATTGAGTGATTTGCTTACTGATAGAACCCGTTTCTAGGAATGTGCAATAAATTTCTAACTCTGAAATAGATGGTTTGTATGTGCTTAATAATTGGTATTGCAGATTATGATGGCCTTAGGATATAAGGTATCTACATGATGGATATTGATAAAAATGCTATTTGAACAAATCTGCTACAAATTATCTTGGTTCTGAGGTGGTAATAATTTATCATGTTTTTTCTTCTTTAGCTTGCAAGGAAGCACAAAAATGATTTTTTTTTAAAAATAAAGTAATGGCAACTTCTCTTACTGATATTTTAAGCAAGAGACAGTAATATACCTTCATTTGCTATACTGATCCCCCTTTAACCACCCCCCCAAAATATATGTATCTCTTGGCAGCACTATCTTCCTGTGTCAACCTGTGAGTTCTCCTGCAAAGGAGTCTTTGTGAGATAATACCATCTAGCACAAGATCATATTATTATCAAAAGGAAGTAAGAACTATTAGTACTTAAGTATATGTTAATAAATGGTATAAAAAGTAAAAGATAGGTGCTGGCTGTGCTGGTCTTGAGAAAACACACAGTTACCTTCAGACCTGAGAGATCATCTAAATGGTAAGGGATAAGGGATCTGTTGAAGGGATTAGTGTATGTCGGTCAGAAATCTTCTATGAAGCAGATTGACAGAATTCTCAAATACTGACCCTTTACAGGTCAGATGAGGATTGTAGTCATC
Source organism: Toxostoma redivivum (assembly GCA_013397375.1). Lineage (NCBI taxonomy): Eukaryota > Metazoa > Chordata > Aves > Passeriformes > Mimidae > Toxostoma > Toxostoma redivivum. The sequence continues at coordinate 1,122,497 of VXBI01001809.1, read as the reverse complement.
ATTTAACGTTGCTCTTAGAGATACAACTCTGTACTGGTTAAGAAGGTCATAGAAAGCAAGTTCTTACTTTTGAAGAAATCTAATTTTATTCATACTGACGTTTTGAAAGTGAAATAAAAAAGAAACTACAAGCAATAATAATCCACTGTGGAGTTCCCCTGATTTTTATATAAATTGTGTGAACTGATGCCTGGCTCCCTGGATGTGATCATAGAGCTGCGAGGGTGGTGATTTCAAGCCTAAACTGATGTTTTTCTCAGGGCATTGAATTCCTCCACTGTGTGGATGAGGCAAATGGTGAATCTTCCCATTGCAAAGGCAGCTCTTTCCTGTATGTTCTTACCTGGGGTGTTGTCTGTAGGATGAATAGATGTACTCAGTTTTGCTTTGGATTTTTAACTTGAAGAAAACCTTCACATCTCAATTTTGCTTGCCATCGCAATAGATGATATTTTTCCTGCTGACTTTGAGTGAATTGTTCTTAGACAGATTCAGCCATAGTCTCAAAATGGCTTCTCACAGTTATCATCATCAAAAAGTTGTATTTCACAGCCTTATGAATCCTTAATTCTTGAGACTAGGAATGCATGGAGAAAAACAAAAGGAAATTACATATCTTGTTAGATCAAATGTGCTTTTTCAGGAAGAATTTCTTCACCAAAGGGGTAGTTAAGCATTGAAATGGGTTGCCCAGGTAAATAGGGGAGTCACCATTCTTGGAAGTGTTCAGGAAACAACTGGATGTGGCAATTAGTGGTGTGGTTAATGGGCATGGTGGTGTTTGGTCAAAGGTATGACTTGATGACCTGGGAGTTCTTTTCCAAACATTGATTCTATGAGCCTGTGTTATAACTGGGAGAAAGTTATTACCATGGTTATTTTTTTTAAAAATATATTTAAAGAGCTTCTCTTTCTATATCTGTTTGCTAAATGTAACCCACAGTGGTCTGGCGTCTATAAGATTGTGATCTGTAAATTTAGGAATGGCACACCATTCTAGCCAGTGCTCCCACAGGTCTGTGGAAGCAGCTATTTGGTACTGTGATAAAGGTTCATGACTCTGACATGTTTTTTATTGTAAATTCTTAGTTGTTATTAAAGAAAGTAAAGGAGACCCATGATATTTCCAAGTTAATGACATAAGAGCTGCCATATCTCAAAACTTTGCTTAATGATCTCTTAATTTCTAAAGCAAAAAACTTAATATAAAATTCACTTCAAAACCTCACAGAGGTATCTATGAGAAATGTGTGCACTTTATCTTTTGTATTTAATCAGTTTAAAGAAAAAAATACAATTGGTAAGTAGACTGGCAAGTTCTGCAGTTCAGACTTGCTGCAAATTTTGTAAAAGAAAACACATACAATTAACTTAATCCTGATGCAAGAATTAACCACTTTCCAAAATGGGCTTTTTCCTGCTCCTAATTCAGGCACACTGAAACACAGTGTAAAAAAAAAGGTTTCTAATTTGTATGCCTCTGAAAAACTTGGACACCAATGGAAATTCAGTTGTGCATGTGCTTTAAAACAGTTTGCTAAAAATTATTCGTCTAGGATAGTAAGAGTGCTGTGAAGTTTCTAGCCCCAAGTAAATTCTTGCATTGTGGACATAATGATGATTTTCTTCCATTTATGTACTAAGCGATAATACTAACAGTTGTCATATGGTTTTTGCTTTTTCATCTTTTCTGCAGGAGGGGAAAACCATGTGTAGTTAGTTAATGTTTTTTTCAGGGAGGCTATACTTTTTTTTTTTGTTTGTTTCTTTCATTGTTTTGTTTAAATACTCTTTTTGCTTTGTTTTTGTTAAGGAACAACAAAATCAAAGAATGGGTTCTGCACTTGAGGTGGAAGGTAGCCAAGACAGCAATGCCCCTTATTTCCTGCAAGAACATCAGGAAATGCTTCTTGTACAACCACTGGCTATGCACTAAGATTTGTTTGTTTGTTATGATTTGGCTTTTTTTAAAAAAAATATGAATTTATAAGATCATTACTTGCAGAGAGCTGTGTGCAGGCTGGGGAGCAGAAATGTCCAACGTAGCCACTGCACTGAAGTTTAACAATCTGTTACATCATCAAAGCCCNCATAAGAGCTGCCATATCTCAAAACTTTGCTTAATGATCTCTTAATTTCTAAAGCAAAAAACTTAATATAAAATTCACTTCAAAACCTCACAGAGGTATCTATGAGAAATGTGTGCACTTTATCTTTTGTATTTAATCAGTTTAAAGAAAAAAATACAATTGGTAAGTAGACTGGCAAGTTCTGCAGTTCAGACTTGCTGCAAATTTTGTAAAAGAAAACACATACAATTAACTTAATCCTGATGCAAGAATTAACCACTTTCCAAAATGGGCTTTTTCCTGCTCCTAATTCAGGCACACTGAAACACAGTGTAAAAAAAAAGGTTTCTAATTTGTATGCCTCTGAAAAACTTGGACACCAATGGAAATTCAGTTGTGCATGTGCTTTAAAACAGTTTGCTAAAAATTATTCGTCTAGGATAGTAAGAGTGCTGTGAAGTTTCTAGCCCCAAGTAAATTCTTGCATTGTGGACATAATGATGATTTTCTTCCATTTATGTACTAAGCGATAATACTAACAGTTGTCATATGGTTTTTGCTTTTTCATCTTTTCTGCAGGAGGGGAAAACCATGTGTAGTTAGTTAATGTTTTTTTCAGGGAGGCTATACTTTTTTTTTTTGTTTGTTTCTTTCATTGTTTTGTTTAAATACTCTTTTTGCTTTGTTTTTGTTAAGGAACAACAAAATCAAAGAATGGGTTCTGCACTTGAGGTGGAAGGTAGCCAAGACAGCAATGCCCCTTATTTCCTGCAAGAACATCAGGAAATGCTTCTTGTACAACCACTGGCTATGCACTAAGATTTGTTTGTTTGTTATGATTTGGCTTTTTTTAAAAAAAATATGAATTTATAAGATCATTACTTGCAGAGAGCTGTGTGCAGGCTGGGGAGCAGAAATGTCCAACGTAGCCACTGCACTGAAGTTTAACAATCTGTTACATCATCAAAGCCCTGTCTGTGTGATTTCATGAAGCCATATTGAAATTCTGTAGAGAAGGTGAATACATGTGGTGTTTCCAGTTTATTTTGCTGCAGATCTGTGTCTGTGTTCTGCACATTCTGGAATTATTAGGCACCAAGGGCTTCCTACCAGAGTATATGTGGGTCTGTTATGGGAATATGGGCCTTAATAAGTATTCCAGATGAACATAAATTCACATAAGTGGATTTGATGATTTTGTGGCTTTAGTCTTCTCAGTTTTGATTCTCCTTCATGGAAAATTAAGTCTTTTAATTGCAACTTTGCAGAACTCACTTCTCTTTGTAAAGAAAGCCAGTTGATTTTACATGTTTAGTTGTGCCATTTTTGCAAATATGTCGCCTCACCCCCTTTTCACTTCTAGCTTTTACAGATTCCATATGTAGAAAAGGTTACTAAATTTTGCAAATAAGTTGTGGAAGCTCATTGTGTTGTTACTAATGTGCTTCCATACACTTGGATGAGTGGTATAATTATTTTTCTCCAGTTATTCAGAAGCTGATGGTTTTTGCACTTGTATTGCCAAGAAATCTAAAAAAACCAAACCCCAAAACAAACGAAAACATCCCCCCCCCACCCTCAATAACCAAAAAAAGGCTGGGAAAGCAGAAACCAAGGAAAGCACCATCTAAGGTTTTGCCCTCTGGGGCTTTGCACATGCTTCTAAAAGTATGGCTTGTAAGCCTTAAATGATTTCAGGACTTTTTAAAATTC